>CAUYON010144526.1:0-20693 GCA_963573935.1 Arctocebus calabarensis
CCAGCTACTCGGGAGGCTGAGGCAAGAGAATCGCTTAAGCCCAAGAGCTGGAGGTTGCTGTGAGCAGTGTGACGCCACGGCACTCTACCCAGGGTGATAAAGTGAGACTCTGTCTCTACAAAAAAAAAAAAAAAAAAAAGAATGCAGAAAAAAAATAATACAAAGAAATATGAACTCTACCTTTTAATACAGGGCCTTGCCACTGCAATGCAGTTCCTCTGCAGGGAATAATAATCAGATATATTGGATTATCATGCGCCAGCTTACTCATACCATTAGACATTTGTTCAGTCCCATATAATCCTAGTTTTAGAGACCACACACAGCTTGAGGTATTGCAGAATTCACCTTTTAGTCTGCAACAGCTTTTGAGAGAATCAATAATGTATTAATAACAATTCTGGAATTCTATTGTTTAAAGATTCCTGTGACTGTGAAATGGCCCATTTACGAGATTTCCCAGAACAAGAAGTGTCTAAACAATTGGTGAATACTAATCAAGGTGATCCAGTCAGGGAAGCTCATCTGGCCTGTGATTGTAACTAAAAGTTTACACCAAGTTATTATTTTAGCTTGCTTTTAAAAGGTGGTCTTTAAGAAAGGGAAATTTATGAAATCTACAAGTGGAAGTGAGAAAGATTAAATTTTAGCAGGTTGTATGTTTCTCATTGCTGCTATAAATTACCACAAATTTAGTAGATTAAAACAACACAAATTTATTGTCTTATAGTTCTGGATGTCAGAAGTCCTAAATGTCCTAAATGGGTCTCAATGTAATAAAATCTAGGTGTCAGGAGGGGTGGCAGACTTTCCAGAGGCTCTAGAGGAGCATCTGTTTGTCTTTTCCAGATTCTAGGTTTCCCACATTTCTTGGCTCAGGGCTCCTTCACTTTTCAAAGCCAGCAACAGCTGGATAAGTCTTCCTCATATTGCAACATTCTAATGCTGACTCTTCCCCCTACCTCTTTCTATGTAAAGTACCCTTATGATTACTACATTTGGGCCAACCTGGATAATGTAGGATAATCTCTTTATTTTAAACTAAGGTGTGGCCTTGATTGATGTGTGTTTGCTTTATACCTATGATGTAGATTATACTTGGTAATCTGGAAGTTCCTATTTCTGAATCTGTAAAAATTAAAGCCAGATCCCCAGGCCCTGGAGAAACCCACTTGTTTCAGTGCTCTTCTGAAATGATGACTTTGATACACTTTTCAAATTGAAGTTCAGAATGATCTCACTACTTGACCATGAATTGGGTACTCTCCCGACTTCCTGTCTGAAACTCTTCCCCACTCCTAAACATTAGCCAATTTCCTTCCTTTTTTCTCTTCATTCTTATTTCAAATCTCTATATTGTAATTAGACTTTTTTTGGTTGAAAAGTTACTTTTATAAATTTAGAGTTTATAAAAAGAAACACGGATTGGTACTACAATAGTAAATAGAAAACTGTCCAAGCCGGGTATGGTGGCTCACACCTGTAATCCTAACACTCTGGGAGGCCAAGGTGGTGGATTGCTTGAGATCAGCCTGAGCAACAGTTAGAACCCATCTCTCTCTTTTTTTTTTTTGAGACAGAGTCTCACTGTGTAGTTCTGGGTACAGTGGTGCCATGGTGTCATACCTTGCAGCAACCTCAAACTCTTGGACTTGAGCAATCCTCTTGCCTCAGCCTTCCGAATAGCTGGGATTACAGACATCTGCCACAATGCCTGGCTAGTTTTTCTATTTTTTTTAGTAGAGACACTCTTGCTCAGGCTCCTAAACTTAAGTAGTCTACCTGCCATGGTCTCCTAGAGTGCTATGATTAGGGGTGTGGGCCACCAAGCCCTTATTTACTATTTATTTGTTTATTTTTTAAGACATAGTCTCACTTTGTCACCCTTGGTAGAGTTCTGTGGTGTCTCAGTTCACAGCAACCTCAAACTCTTGGGCTCAAGCGATTTTCTTGGCTCAGCCTCCCAAGTAGCTGGGACTACAAGCACCTGACAGCCTGGCTATTTTTGTTGTTGTTGTTGTCATTGTTGGTTAGTAGGCCTGGGGCCACGTTTGAACCTGCCAACCCCAGTGTATGTGGCTGGCATCCTAACCACTGAACTATGGGCGGCAAGCCTAATTTTTAAATTTTTTGTATTGATAGGGTCTTGCCATGCTTCCCAGGCTGGTCTTGACTTCTTGGCCCTAAGTGATCCTCCTGCCTTGGCCTCTCAAAATGCTAGAATTACAGATGTAAGCCACCATACCTGGCCAAAAGAGGTTAGTTTTTGTAAGGCAGAACTGATCCCAGTTTTGAGTGTTGGCAGCCAGGAAATTGGAAGTACCACAGTCCTTATTTCCTAGTTAGAAAAAAAAGAGTATCACTTCATGGGAAAGAGACACTTTCTGTATGCACTAAATACTTTGCCATTTTAGGAGAATGATGCGGTAGACGCTGTCAGTATTAGTTTCATGGAACACACAGAAACCTTTTTTGTATACTGAGTTCTTATACCAACTCCCAGTAAAACATGGTGTTAAATCACACTTATGTGGAGGCACTTCTCTGGGAAGCTGAAGTAATAAAATCAAGCTCTGCTATTTCTAGAGGTTTAACCTCAGAGAGGTGTAAGGCCTTGGAGGTACTTTTTAGCATTTCCTGGAGACTCCTGGAATGGCAGTTCTTTGATGAGATCTGGAGAGCAGGCCGTGTGGCCTCCTGGCTCTGAGTTCAGAGGCTCTCTGAGGTCTTTATTGAGGAGAGAACTGTTTGGTTTGGGTGCTGAGCACGTGAGAGGCAGAGCTGTTATGAAAATGAGAGCTTGGCCCACCCACCTTTTCAGAAGGAGGCTGGCAGGAAAGCTGTGTTTTAGAAGTGTTTTTGATCTGTTTCATGTGTTCACAAGGTACCCCTGGCCTCAGGCGCTTTGCCATAGAACAGCAATGAGGGCTTTCAGGAAGGAAATAGTGTGGTCTGTGGGGCTGGGCCTGGGCCTGTCACTCCTACCATCTGCCTCATGCTTGGCTTTTGACATACACTGCCCCATTATTGGACATTTTTTTGGTTTCCAGTTACAGGCCGTTATAGATAATGCCTCTATAAATATTCCTTTCATGTGGACATTTCCTGCATTTTAGGATACTATCCAGGTGGTGGGTTAATCCAGCAAAGGACAGCATCATTTCTATGAGTCCTTTTACATATCAATTGATTATTTTTAAAAGACTGGCCAGCTTCATGTGCCATCAGCAGCACATGCCTACTTTTTTCGTAATTAAAAAGGAAAGTAATATTTATTGTGGAAAATTTGGAAACTGTAGCAAACTGGAAAGAAGAGAATAAGGATTATCCAGAAGTTCTACCACCCAAGAACATAGTGGTGTGTGGTTTGGTTTGCTGCTGCAGAGAGCTTGTCTGGCAGGGGTTGAGGTTGGGACAGTCTCCTGCTGGGGGCTAATCCCTATCTATGTGTCCCCCCACACACACACTGGCATCTGATTTTTCTGGTAGGGGTGGGGCATCTGATTTTCCCCTGTCCTCAACTGTCTTCTCAATCACTAATCTGTCCAGCTCCAGGCTTACATTTCTGAGGCTCTGAAAGCCCATACATGTATTAATGTAGTACCAGGCTCATAAAAGGTGGTTTAGAAAATTCTTATATATTTGAATGTTTAGGGAGAAAATGTATCATCATCTTCCTGGCAGTGTAGCAGATTGCTCAACAACTCCTACCTGCCAGGCACAAGACCTAAGAGGCCAGGGCACCAAGCTGATGAGCTTTGGTAAGAGAAGCCATAAGAAGCAGAATCTGTGTCTGGGAAAATTTTGCACAAATCAAGCTCCTGACCTCATTTTTTAGTTCCTCTCCATCTGTGAGGCTTGTCTGAAGAGCCCTGGGTGTTTGCAAAGATTGAAGGGAAGTGAGAGAAGTTGTAAATGAGAACCCAGTCCTGCTGTCTCTCTGCTGGGGTCCCACTTCCCCACCTTCCCTTCTCGGAACCAGACAGTCCCTGGTCCAGGAGCAGAGGAAGCCTCCAGGGCAGGGAGAAACCCCTTCCCATGTTGGCCAGACACCTTGCTGAACTCTTCACTCAGGCACTGATTATGGGCTGAGGCTTGTTGACACCCCCAACCTACAGTACCACTTCTGCTACTGGGAAGCTCCACTGTCACCCAAGCAGCTATGTGTTGGACTGGATTTCCCAGAAGCTGAGACAGGAAGAAGATGGTCTGTTCATGGAAATTCTTGACCTACACAGAGTCCTTAGGAATGCTAAGAACTGACTGGAGATTTCCTAAGTGTCCTCAGTTGCCAAAGTGGATAAATGCATTGGCCACACAGGAGCAAGACACTTGGATGGCTGAGTTCAGTACGTAGTGGGGGTTGATGCACAGAAAGTCTCTCTCTTCTGCAACTCTGGCTGTTTCATTCGGTTGGAGAGGGTTGTTCTGGGCAAGGACCATAGCTGGAGGTCCATAGGTGTCTCTTGGGGGAAGAGGAGATGAAAGCTTAAATGATAGTGTCTTAGAGTTGATGGCATCCAAACTCCCGTACCACATGTGGAACTCACGGTCCCTTGGAGATGCACCTAGAAGATGCCTGATGTTCCCAGGGCTGCATGTCCTATGGCCAGCCCATCTGACGCACAGTTGGGAGCAGTTTTTCTATTTCCAGGGCCTCTGGATGATCAGAACTTTGGAACCATGGGATTTGCCAAAGAGAATGCTGGTTTGGGGATGTCTCCTTGGAGAACAACAAGGAGGGAAGCCACCGGAGTATCTCAGCTGCTGTTTGTATTGTTTGGGGCCTTCTGATGCCTGCAGCTGGTGGCCATGTGGCCGGGCTGGGATTGATTTGTTCTGTCTGGTTTGCTAGACACTCTGTCCTCTTTGCCTCTCTCCACCTTTATAAGAAAACCACAGTGAACTTATAAAGGCTGGTTCAGTTAAGAGTTGTGGTAATTAAGAAGGAGGCAGGGACTTGAGGAGACAATAGTGACTTTGTGCTTTGGTCTGTGAAGGAGAGGACTGTGAGGACTGGAGGTGGGTCATGAAATTAAGGGCCTTCTGCCAAAGCCTGCATTAAATGGTCACCTGCTGCAGGTGACCACAACTGCATAGTAGGTATTCTGATTCCACAGGCATGTCCACCTTCTGCCACTCCAGTGGAGAGTTCTACTCCAAGGCTATGTTCCTGAAAGGGTGGTCTGTGGTCCACCTGGGTTAGTGTAAAAACTGTAGCTTCCTGGGCCTTGTGCAAAACCTCCCAAACCAAATTCCTGGTTACAGCCCAGCAATCTGCCTTTTTGGCAAGCACCCTACTTAGGTTTTAGATGATGCTAGAGACCTCTCTGAAGGATTATCAAGAGGAATATGACTCTGCTTCAGTCTGAATGGAAGTAGCTCTGCCAACAAACTCCTTAGCTCCTTAACTCTTTTTTTTTTTTTTTTTTTAATAAAAAGGTTGGTTTCTTGCTATGTCACTCAGGCTGGAGTGCAGGAGCTTTTCACAGGTATATGTGTAGCTCACTGCAGCCTTCAACTCCTGGGCTCAAGCGATCCTCCCACCTTAGCCTCCCAAGTAGGTGAGACCACAGGAACCCACCACGACACCCAGCTTCAGCTCCTTTGCTCTTAACTGCTCTTCCTGTAGGACATTCTAATGAAGCTTTGTCTTCTTGAGACTTAGATAATAAATTCACCAGCCACCCCCAAATATGCATCAGGTAGTTCTTCTGGACCCCAAGCCTCCAGCACTTAGAGCAGTGATTGATTTTCAACCAGTGTGCCTGCCACGAGAGGATCTTAGATGTCCCACAAAAATGTTTAACGATCATTAATTATTTTCAAAAGAAATTCAAAGCACAGTAAGTATATTATTTATTTATTTTTTTTAACTTTGTTTTGGATCAACATAACTTATGTTTAACTATAGGACGTTTAACTGTAGGCTCAAGGGTGCTATGGGATAAAAAAAGGCTGGAAAATGCGGACTGAGAGGGAAGGTGGAAGGAAAGGAAGTCTGCCACTGCTTTCCTGACTGAATGGCTCTTGGCTGTGTAGCTGGTGAGGCTGGTTGGCTTTCTGCAGGGCCAAGTTAAAGCAGTAGGGCAGTGGTAGTGGGGGAAGCTGTGCTGGGGACCCTGAGGGGCTGGTGTCAGACAGATGGCCTACCCTGCCTGCTGGCCTGAGCTCAGCCTTTCCTGCCCCCGAGCACATGTATCTGTGTCCTTCAATGACCCACCCAACTCTGCTGTTTAGTTTCCTGTGGAGAGAGGGTTTTTCAGCTCTCTCCAGCCTGCCCAGCCCTGCTTCCCTCCTAGGCCCACCTTTAGTGACCTGTAATCCTTTAGGCTCACTTGAGCCAAATTCTGACTGTGGACTGTTGTACTGGTGCTAAGCTTTCATCCAAACCGTGTGACAGTATGGGAGCGGCTTGTCATTGTCATGAGACTGGCTCATTTCAGCCAGTGGGTCTGCCAGCAGCAACGTATTTTGATGGTGTAGACGCAGACAGATGTCTTTTCTTTTTCTTTTTTTTGCAGTTTTTGGCAGGGACTGGGCTTGAACCTTCCGCCTCTGGCATGTGGGGCCGGCACCCGACTCCTTTGAGCCACAGGTGCTGTCCCGCAGACAGATTTCTTGAGACAAGGGCCCGGGTAGCGTGGAGCCTGTAGAGGAGCTCCTCTAATGACTGGACACCCCTGGGGTTCATTTTGGGGGCCCTCAGTCAAGAAACCCTCTGGCTGCTTCCCTGCCTGGTGGGAGATTCCCAGGGGAGATATTGGGGCGCAGGGTAGAGGGGTAGGTCAGAAACAGAGGGAGGCTGAAATGGGGGATTGAGGTGGCAGGGAGGGTACCAGGGGAGCTATCACAGGTCTCCTGACATCAGAATGGACCCGGATTACAAGAAGGGTTGGTAAAGAGGAAGGAGGTCTTGGAGCTAAGATTTCAGAAAAAGGATCTCTGAGGTGCTTTATTTGGAGGCCCAGAGACAGTAAGATCTTCCAGACAAAACTTAGCTAAGAAATTTTTTTTTGAGACAGAGCCTCAAGCTGTTGCCCTAGTGAGAGTGCCGTGGCATCACAGCTCACAGCAACCTCCAACTCCTGGGCTCAAGCAATTCTCCTGCCTCTGCCTCCCAAGTAGCTGGGACTACAGGCACCCGCCAAAATGCCCAGCTATTTTTTTTTTTTTTTTGGTTGCAGCTGTCATTATTGTTTGGCGGGCCCAGGCTGGATTCCAACCCACTAGCTCAGGTGTATGTGGCTGGCACCTTAGCTGCTTGAGCCAAGGTGCCAAGCCAATAGCTAAGAATTTTTTTTTTTTTTGAGACAGAGTCTCAAGCTGTCACCCTGGGTAGAGTGCTGTGGCATCACAGCTTATAGCAACCTCAAACTTCTTGGGCTTAAGCGGTTCTCTTGCCTCAGCCTCCTGAGTAGCTGGGACTACAGGCGTCTGCCACGACGCCCAGCTGTTTTTTGGGTTGAAGTTGTCATTGTTGTTTGGCAGGCCTGGGATGGATTCGAACCCGCCTGTTCTGGTGTATGTGGCTGGCGCCCTACTCACTGAGCTACAAGTGCTGAGCCTGAGAAAAAATTTTTTTTGAGACAGAGTCTCAATATGTCACCCTCGGTAGAGTGCCCTGGTGTCACTGAGCTACAGGTGCCCACCACAACGCCCGGCTATTTTTTGTTGTAGTTGTCACTGTTGCTTAGCTGGCCCAAGTTGGGTTTGAACCCTCCAGACCTGGTGTGGAGGTGGGCACCCCAGCCACTGAACTACAGAGCCATGTCTGAGAAAGGTTTTCTAAAAGGAAGGGGGGAAAACCTTCCATTTAGGGCAAGGTTCTATTAGAATGAGTGGACAGTCTTGTTTCTAAATGTTTTGCAGACTAGTGTGGCCTTTGGGTTAGCATCCTGGCTCTGATGTAGTAAAAGCTATGAAAATACTCACACCTGTTAACCCTGTAATTGTACCTCCCTCCTACCCACAGGATTGTGTCCTATGGAGTCTGCTCAGCTAAAAGAAAGATAAACTAAAAAGAAAAAAAAAAAAAGAAAAGCTTAAAAATATTCTCTGTGTGCCATCTGTAAGGGCAAAAAGGTGGGGGAAGTATGTCCATGTCTAACCTTAGTGGAGGAATTAAACAAACCATCCTGATACGTCATTATAGTGGAATTTTTTTTTTTTGGCCTGAGCTGGGTTTGAACCCACCACCTCCCGTATATGGGGCAGGCGCCCAATTCCTTTGAGCCACAGGTGCTGCCCGATGTTGGAATATTTTTGCAGTTGTTAAAAATGATAATTAGGGACTTGGTGCCTGTGGCACAGTGGTTACGGTGCCAGCCATATACATTGAGGCTAGTGGGTTTGAGCCCATCCCATGCCAGCTAAACAACGACAACTGCAACAAAAAAGTAGCCTGGCATTGTGGTGGGTGCCTGTAGTCCCAGCTACTCAGGAGGCTGAGGCAAGAGAATCACTTAAGTCCAAGAGTTTGAGGTTGCTGTGAGCTGTGACAGCATGGCACTCTACTGTCTCAAAAATTAATTAATTAATTAAAAAGAAAAATGATAATTAGGGCTAATCACAGTGGTTCACACCTATAATCCCTGCACTTTGGAGGGTGAGGCAGAGGATTGTTGGAGGACAGGGAGTTTTTTTGTTTCTTTGTTTTTTTGAGACAGAGTCTCACTATGTTGCCCTGGGTAGAATGCTATGGTGTCACAGCTCATAGCAACCTCAAACCCTTGGGCTTAGGCAATTCTCTTGCCTCAGCCTCCCAAGTAGCTGGAACTACTGGCGCCCACCACAATGCCTGACTATTTTTTGGTTGTAGTTGTCATTGTTGTTTGGCAGTCCCAGGCTGGATTTGAACCCACCAGCTCCAGTGTATGTGGCTACAGGCGCCAGGCCAAGGCCAAGTATTTGAGACCAGCCTGAGCAACAAACAGACCCAGGTTGTAAAAAAAAAAAAAAAAAAAAAAAAATTAACTGGGCGTGGGAATGTACATCTATGGTCCCAGCTACTTGGGAGGCCAAGGCAAGAGGATTGCCTAAGTACAACAGTTTGAGGCTGCAGTTAGCTATGATTGTGCTACTATACTTTAGCCTGGGCCATAGAGCTGACCTTGTCTGAAAAAAAAAAAGATAATTAGAAAGATAATGGGAAAGATTATGCAGGGACAAAATATTCAATAGAGTGTTGAAAGTAGGAAAACACTGAACAATATGTGCACTGTAATGATTGCAACTGTAAAACTAGGATAAATCAGGAGGATAGTATGCAAAAATGAAAATAGCTATGATAAGGTCATAGGATTAAAATTTTTTAATTTTTAAAAAACCAATATTTAAATTTTATGGCAAGTCAGGGAATTTCTTCCAGAAGCATCATCCCTTTTCAGATATTTTTCTGCCATTGCTTATCCCCCTTAAGTAATGGTAGCTCATTGAGATTTAACCAACCAATTAGAGCACGCTCTGCATGGGCTGTGGACCGTCGGGCTCTGTGGAATGCACAGAGGGCCCTAGACCTGTCCCCTGCACATCAGGGCAGAGGATGTGTGTCTGTGCTGTGAAGGCATGCTGTCCTTGTGCAGGCAAGCTAATTAATGAGTTCTGAGGCCTGGGAGATGTGAGGGCTAACGCTGGGGGAGGGTGGTCTGGGCGTTTAGCTGGGATTTAGCTGGGATCTGGAGGATCCGTAGGACCAGGAGAGCTTTCAAGCTAGGGAAGCCCAGACAACCAGCAGAGTTCATATAGATTGTTAGATTGTGTGTAGGTCGTCAAGACAGTGAATGAGATCTGAGTTAAGGAAGATGCCTGTCATTCACCCCATTTTCTAGAGACTGGAAACTGAAGTCCAGGAAATGAAATCTTCCAGGAATCTCCAGAGTCTTGTGGGGACAGGGATGGAACACAGGCAGCTTCCTCTGGGTTGGCTGTGTTCCATTGGCAAGCCCTGTGCACACCACGCCCAGTGGCACATCCCTAAGGTCAGGAAGCCATCCTGAGGTCAGGAAACCACTCCCTGCCCTGCCAGGGATGCCCTTTCAATCCCTGTTGGGTTGGTGTTGGAAGATCAGTGATTCTTCTCTAGGCCAGCAGATTTGCCCCCGCCCTGAATGGGTGTCAGGCACTCTTGGGGGCCTCCCATCCACACTTTCTGTCTGGGGGACTTAGACATTTTGTTTAAGTGAGGATGTGATTGAGAGTGTGTGAGGGTGAGATCTGGAGGTTCTGGTTCTTTAAGGTTCAGCCTTCAAGTGACTTTTGGCGGAAGAGATATTGAGTGTTTTATTTTAGGGCCAAGGTGGGGGGTGGGTAACAGTCCCTCCTACATCTGGTTTGTGTTTAGCCCTTCCTTTCAGAAAAGGGCTGTGTTTATGGTTGGAATCCAGCAGAGATGGGGCAGGACGGACGTTTCTTACCCCTGCTAGGTTGTGTATCACAGGGACAGTGCATGCAGTTTCCTTCTCTTCCTTTGACACCATCCTGAGTCAGACAGTTCCAACTTTGAGAAGACTGCAGCATCCATTCTATGCCTGAAGTTAAAGCGAGATGTTTGCTTTCAAACAGCCTCTAGCAGCTGGACTTTGCCAGGCTGACACCATGTCCCTTGTGCTACAGAACTCCCTGGAGTTGGCCATCCGACAGCTGGGTTTGTCTGCAGCCTGCAGGGTCCTGGATGGGTCAGTGCTGGTCCCCAGTGGGGCCTCTAAGAAGCTGCTGCCTGAAGCTTGGCTCCCACAGGCCTCCTTCCTGTGGTCCTAGGACTCAGAGGTTAAGTCCATCGCCAGGAGGCCTAGACTATCCCCCACAGAGACCAGGCCCAGTCCCCCCTCCCGGATGAGAAAACTGAGGACCAGAGAGCTGAAGAAGCTCATCCAGCACACAGAGCAAATCAGTGGCTGACTCAGGATTCAAACCAGACTTCCTCTCCTCTGAGGCTGGCCAGTGCTCTCTTCACAGTGCCAGTGGCTCCTCTTCTGCCCACTGCTTGTGTGCTCTCCTGTGACTTACTCCTCCAAAAGCCAGCCTTGGGGGCAGGGGCAAGGGTGGCGGGTCCCAAAGCACAGAGGGCGAGTTCACAAGGCTGTCAGTGCCTGGAAGGCTGGGCTCATTGGCAGCTGTTCCCTAGCAAGCTGTTCTCTTAGCAGGGTCCCCGGCTTAGAGTTTAGAAAGTGGTGGTTGAGTGAATGCTGAGGCTGCTTGGCCTGAGGGTGAGGCTGGTGTTCCAGTTAGACCCATCCCTTCTGGGAGGGATACCAGGATACAGGATTCTCTGTACCTAGAGCTGTCCTGGTTCCAAGGACAGGTCTTGTCTCCTTCAGACCTTCCTTGGTCCTGGTATTTCACCAGACTCTTACAGAGCTTACTGAAAGGGGCCTTCAGTATCAAATGTTCTGTCCCTTTCAAGTCACAGAGGTCACAGAGGAGGAAACTGAGGCCCGCCACACCACCAGTTAGTGGGAACATTAGGACCAGACCCAAGTCTGCTGGGTTGCAGAGCATCCTTGCATCCCTCCCTCCCTGTGCCTTTATGCTGGGAACTGATGTTAGAAAGAGGCCTGTTCTGTCCACTGGGTTTCCCCCTTCCCTGTATCTTCCTCAACTGGATGAGTTGTTTCCTCTTTTTCTCCTTCTTCTCCCCTTGTAGTGGAGGATGGTGGGCTAGTTTCACCAGAACAGTCTGAGGCTGGGCCTTGGGATTGGGCCAAGTCATTCCCTTGTGCCTTATTGGAAAGGGGAGTACAGGCGGATGGCTTCCTTGCGGGGAAACCAGAGGTTGAGTCACCCTGGAGTCAGGGCCCAGGGAGGGGCCCATCCCTCACTCGGTGCCTCTGCTCATGGAGGGGTAAGTCCGCCCTTTGGTTCACAGTGGCCTGGGCGGAGGGCCAGTGAAGGCCTGTGCCCACATCCCTAGTCTGTCTTGATTGTTTTGGGGAGTGTGTGTCCTCTCTGTGGGGCAGGTTGGTGCTGGTGCCCAGGAAGGGAGTCAGGTGATAGCACTGGCCCCTCTAACTGGGAGTTTTTATTTTTTATTTATTTAATTTTTTTTGAGATAGAGTCCCACTATGTCACCCTGGGTAGAGTTCCGTGGCATCACAGCTCACAGCAACCTCAGACTCTTGGGTTTAAGCAATTCTCTTACCTCAGCTTCCCAAGTACCTAGGACCATAGACGCCTGTCACAATCCCCAGCTTTTTTTTGTTGTTGTTGTTGTCATTGTTGTTTAGCTGGCCCTGGGCTGGATTCAAACTCACCAGCCTCAGTGTATGTGGCTGGCACCATAACCACTGTGCTACAGGAGCTGAGCCAAGGGAGTTTTTATTTTATTTATTTATTTATTTTGAGACAGAGTCTTACTTTGTTGCCTTGGGTAGAATGCTGTGGTGTCATAGCTCACAGCAACCTCAAACTCTTGGGTTCAAATGATTCTCTTGCCTCAGCCTCCCAAGTAGCTGCGACTACAATGCCACAATGCCTGGCTTTTTTTTAGAGATGGCGTCTCACTCTTGCTCAGGCTGATCTTGAACTCCTGAGCTCAATCGATCCACCCACCTCTGCCTCCCAGAGTGCTAGGATTATAGGTGGTGAGCCACAGCACCTGGCTCTCTAACTGGGAGTTTTTAAATACTCTTAGGAATTACAACTTGTGATACTTTAGTTTACAAGTGTTTTAATGAATGTTTTATCATAAAAGTTTGACATACTTATGATAAAATAAAAAACAATGCCCCATAGGTAACACTGATTTTTCTATAACACGTGTAAGATTTACATATTTAATTTATATGTATATATACACACATATATATGTTGCTATAGTAAAAGATAAATAACATGAAATTTACCATTTTAGTTATTTTTAAGTGTACGATTTGGTGGCATTAGGTCCATTCACACTGTTGGGTGACCAGCACCACCATTCATCTCCATAACTCTTTTCATCTTGCAGAACTGAGACTCTGTACCCATTAAGCAGCTCCCCATGTCCCCTTGTCCCCAGTCCCTGACAACTACCATTCTACTTTCTGTGTCTGATTTTGAACGCTCTAGGTACTTCACATACATAGAATCATAATGTTGGACCTTTTGTGTCTATGGTATTTCACTTAGGGTAATGTCTTTGAGGTTTGCCCATGTTGTAGCGTGTGTCAGAATTTCCTTCCTTTTTAAAGCTGAATCATAGTCCATTGTGTGTCTCACCACATTTTGTTTATCCGCTCTAGTGTTGATAGACATTTGGATTATTCCCACTTTTTGGCTATTATGGATAATGCTATTGTGAACATGAAGTCCCTGTATTCTTTTGTGTATTTGCAAAGAAATGAAATTGTTATACTTTATATATTTACTGATTGTGCCTCTTAGGCACTTTGAGTCCCCAAGGCAGGGTTGACAGGCCAGCGGAGAGTTTGGGATACGACCCCAGGGCCGTGTCTGCCACAGTAGCTGTCTGCAGAGACCACTGGGCTGCCAGCTGGGTCCCTGCGGGCGCAGTGTGTATAGCTGGCTATGGCAAAGCTCTGGGGAAGTCTGAAGTTGCAGAACTAATGGGAAGTTCTGGAGGAGAAGGACCTTTTTGGGCCATGTTCCTGTCTTCTTTTTTTCCCAACCTCCTCCTGCTTTGGATTCTGGGAAGGGGGCTGCAGCCTCCGTGGACCCCAGGGCTTGTGGGCCCCCGCTCTCCCCATACCTTTCCCTCCTAGTTCTTCCTGCCCTGGGCTGCTGCTTTCTTAGGCTCTTCCCAGAGGTTTGGCCAGTGAGTTACGGAGACTAATGCAACACTTCCTAGCCTCCTGTGGAGAAAAGTTCCCGTCTGTTTCTTGCTAACAGAGCAGGCGCTCCTGTCCTTGGTCTGCCCTTGCTGCCTCTGCTGGAGCTGGCAGTCAGCCACGGAATCGAGCCGGGCCCTCCCCGGATCCCCACACAGAGTAGTTTGGTCTCTGCGGGCTGCTGCGAGTTCCACTGTGATTTGCACTCTGACCCCAGCAGTGACCTGCATGTGGCTCCCTCCGGGGTGCGTGGTCACGGGGAAGGCGCCACACACCTCACTGGCAGTGTGTATGTTCTGTGAGCAGGGCCGCTTTTTGTTCTTTCCTGTGGCCTGGTAGTAGTCTGGTCTAGTACCCTGGACTTAGTGGATGCTCAGAGAGAAAGAGAAAGCAGCAGAAAGAATTTGGTTTTAGGGAGCCCCAGGGTTTTGGTTGGGGCCCTGTTCTTTGTTTGTCCAGCTTACATAACCCTCCTGAGCCTCAGTTGTTCCATCCCTAAAATAGGGATCAAAACCCCCTCATTACTCCTTAATAAGCTTGCGGTAAACAGTAGATGTGATCTTGGTTATGAAGTATGTATGTAATAAGTGGCAGTGGCAGCTGCTGTCTCCTAAGTGGGAGAAGCTTGGGGAGGACTTCAGCAGCAAGATAAAGTTCCCAGACCCCCATGTGCCTTCTTTCTGCTTCTCGTGTGTCTGTCCAGGCCGAGTTCCCCCTGCAGAGGCTGCATATGAGGCTGTCTGGTTGGGAGCTTCTCTTGCAGCAGGAAATTGCTTCCTCCTCAGGGAAATGGGAGTTGCTGAACTCTGACCTGGGGCTGGCTGCATGCTGTAAGCAGGGATTGTGTTCAGTGGGGGGACCTTGGGCTGCATTTCAGATGCATCATAGTCCTGATCTCAGCTCCACTTCCCTGCCATACTTTCTTGCAGCCCCTGTCTCCAGCACCAGGCATTTTAGCTCCAAATTCCCAGGTGCCCTAGGTTGCTATTTGACTACTTCAAATGCCTTTTTGGATTGTAGGCTCCAAGACGTCTGTGTCCCTCATAGTTGGGGACAAAAAGCAATGCTTCCCTCTCTATGCAATAGGATGATTGTTCCCACTATCTGCAGGACTTTGGGGGAGTGTGGAGCTTGTTCAGGTTCAGGGAGGGAGAGGGAGAGTGAGTCCTGCTTGGAGCTGCTTTCTGCATATGAATTGAACTTACATAGGCTGTAGGATGTTGGGGAGAACTTCTGAGTTCAGCAGCACTGGGCTGTAGGAAGCCTAGCTGTCTTCCTTGCTGGTTCTTATTCTGAGACTCAGTTTCCTCATCTGTAAAAAGAAGATGATCTGTATTACAGAGTTTTTGCCAGGACTCAATGAGATGATGGATGCAAACCGCCCAGGCTGGGGTTCTGTGCCTGGTGGGCTTCCTCAGCGTAGGCAGGTGTCATTATTTTGTGGGTGGACAGCTAAGGAGCCCAAACCATTCTTTCCCTTTTCTGCACAGAAGGTGGGGTGTCACAGATTTCCTGAACGTTTCTCTAGCCCAGAGTTGCCCATACGTGCCTGATTACAGGATTCACCCAGAGTGTCTTCTCCTTTTTAAAACACCAAGTCATGGGCCCCACCCCAGAACTTCTGAACCGGATTGGTGGTTGTCGGGGTGGGGTCTCTATTTTCAGCATTTTTTATCATCAGGCCTGTTGGGGAAGGTTGCATCTCGCAAATTGCTCCCCAGTGGCTATATCATTCAGTCTTCACTGGAGCCCATTGAACAACAAGGCAGGAACGGCCCCACAGAGAGTGGGAGACCTGAGGCCCTCAGGGGGAACCAGAATCAGAACTCAGATCTCCCAGTGCTCAGTGGCCATTGCACCTGCAGAAATTTCACAGAAGCATGGAAAAGGTGGGGTTGGAGAGAGATGGAGCAATAGGAAAGACGCAATGCAGGCCTCTGTGTTTGTACTGGGGCCTCCAGAGACCAGTGTGGCAGGGAGCCCTCACCAGAGTACCTTCTATGTGCCTTCTGAAAAGCAGGGTCCTTGTGAATATAGTGAACCTGGGGCTTCTTGCCTGAGCCCCTGGAATCAATGGATGTTGGAGTGTTTGACCTTAGGCATTATGGGCCCGGAGGGCAGGGCTGAATGGTGAAGTCCTGTGTGGAGGTGTGTCCACTTCTCCCTTTTTCAGCTGGTCCGGGAAGGAAGCCCTTTAGAAGCAGCACGAGCTCCCCTGGTCAGCCAGTTAGGCCAAGCATGGGACCTGCTGCCCTGCCGGCTCCTTATTACCAAGGTTGGCCTGGTCCGTTGGAACACTTGTAGCTCCTCTCTACTACACCCTTTTTCCTGAAGGATGATTTCGGCCTCTGCCAGGTCCTACACTCAAAGGGTGATTTGACCAGGTAGGCATGAGGCAGAATGATGAACAGTGAGGGCAGGAGCCTTGCTCTGGGCTTTGGGAGCGTGGCCTATACACGGTGACCCGCTGCCCAGGGCTGGGGAAGGTCGGAAGAGAGGAGAGAGTGAGGAGGTCCAGGCTGCCTGGACCTGTGTGTGGCTAGGAGTGAGGGCTCTGCAGCCCCAGGTGAAATTCTGAATTTCCACTGTTCCAGGGCCACTGTTTATTGTGGCTTTGAGTGACGTTATGAGCTTCTTTATCTGTAAAATGGGATTAGTAGCTGGGCATTGGACGCCCAATTGAAACAAAAGACATGCTTAAAAATATTCTCTGTGTGCTGTCAGTAAGAGCAAAAGTGGGGAAAATAGCCCTTCGTGTAACGAACTGTAGGCAAGGAATTTAACAAACCATCCTGATACATCATGATGGTGGAATATTTTTGCAGTTTTTAGAAATGATAATTACAGCCAGACACAGTTGGTTCATGCTTATAATCCTAGCACTTTGGGAGGCTGAGTTGGAGGATCACTTGAGGTCAGGAGTTTGAGACCAGTCTGGACAACATAGTGAGACCCTCAGCTCTAAAAAAAAAAAAATAAGAAAGGGATTGGTGCTAGTCCATAGGGTGGTTGGGAGGATTAATTGAGTTAGTACTGCTAGAATACTTGTGACAGTATGTTGGGAAAGGCATCCTGATCTCTGAAGCCCATCTACTCTGACCTTTGAATGAAATTGGTGGGCTGAGGACTTTGGCCTACTGTGACCTCAGTGAGCTTCCCTAGGTGAGGAGTGCGGTGGAAGCTGCCTGTTCCTTCATCTGTTGGCTCATCTGTGGCCTCTACCGCTCAAGCCCCCCTTGTATCCACCTGCTTTTCACCACATGACTTTGGCCTGAGCTGCTGTATCTCTAGCTATGACTTTTACACAGTCCCCTGATTGGTCTCTCTGTAGTCTGCTCTTTATGTCACAATTATAAATCTCTTTCCAAGACGAAGGTGGAATTATGTGTCAGCCAGTGCCTGATTTCTCACACCCACCTCATCCCCCCATTCCCTAACAGCCTGCAGGCATCTGGACATCCCTGTGTCTGGCTGTCTGGCCTCTGACACCTTCTCCTTTACTCCTGTAACCAGCACCTGGGGCCATTTTTTGGCTTTCTGAACAGGCCTGTTCCCTTCGTTCTGAGGCCTTTACTCTTTTGTTTCCTCTGCTTGGGAGGCACCACCCTCCTGATCCCCAACCCAGGGCCTGACATAGAATTAGGTAGGGCTCAGTAGGAGTTTTTACTGAAGGAGTTAAGGGAGTGAATAAATGAGTGTGCCTCCAGCTCCCTGGCAGGGGAAGCCTCGAGCCAGGCGAGTCAGGAGCACCTGCAGCGGCTTGCTGTGGGGAGGCTGCCTGTGTGGGCAGATCCTAACGTGCCATGGCCCACACCCTGACGCACACACCACCCGCCCTGGCTGCCCCTTAATTGTTCATGGGCTTTCTCAATGGGCTTTGTGTTCTGACAGCCAAAGGAGACAAGAAAGAGTTCAAACCCTCTTCCCCTCTCCCCCCAAAAGTGAGACTTAGAAAAAAACCTGCCGGGCCTATTCTGCACGCCCTGTAGCCGGAGGGTCCCCAGTCCTTCTCTTGTGACTGGGTGTGAATGTTAGAGGTGTCCCAGGCTGCCCTGTAGCTACCTTCCCCGGCCCAGGCCCAGGTATTGCTTGGGGACAGCTGAGCAGGTCACCACGTGGCTCTTTGACTGACCAGGACTGATACAGGATGGTGGGCGGAGCTGTGTGCTGAGTCTGGGGTGCTGGCTGAGTCCCCGTTATTCTTGGCCTGGGCAGAGGCTGAAGGCCTGCCCAGAAGGGCCTCAGCCCTTAGGAGAGTGGAACGGGCTCAGGCTTTGATGTCCAATAGGCCCTGTTCAGGTCTCAGGTCTGCCTCTTACTAGCTGTGTGACTGTGGGAAGGTTGCTTAACACTTCTTTCAAGTTTTAAAATTAATTTAATTTTAATTTCAGATTAATATGAGGGTACAATTAGGTTATAATGTTTGTGTTTATTAGGTAAAGTCCCTATTGTAGTTGTGTCCCCCACCCAGAAGGTGTGCCATATATCCCTGTATTGTGTACATCCATCTTCCCCTGCTCCCCCACTCCCCCCAGACTTGAATTGAGTTTTCTCTTTTGTGTGTATTAGTTGTCTATTGGCTTCATATTAGTATTGAGTACATTGGATACATGCTTTTCCATTTTTTATTTCTACTTTACATTCTTTACTGAAAAGAATGTGCTTCAGCTCCATCCAGGTTAATACAAAAGATGTAAAGTCTTCATCTTTTTATGGCTGAATAGTATTCCATGGTATACATATACCAACGCTTATTAATCCATTCCTGGGTTGATGGGTATTTAGGTTGTTGCCTCATCTTGGTGATTGTCAATTGAGCTGTAAGCAATCCTACTGCAAATGTCCTTATGATAAAATGATTTTTTTTCTTCTGGGTAGATGACTAGTAAGCCTAGTAATGGGATTGCAGGATCAAATGCAAGGTCTATGTTGAGTTCTTTGAAGATTTTCCATACTTCTTTCCAAAGAGTCTGTATTCATCTGCATTCCCACCAGCAGTGCAAGTGTTCCCTTCCTTCTCTCCACTGCTTAACACTCTGGCCCTCAGTTTTCTTCTTCTGTAACACGGGGCTGTCGAGTGGATTTGCTGGGGTGGTGCATGCCTCAGCAAGTGGTGACAGTGCCTGTGAGTGAGTACTCCCAGGTGGGTATAATGATAGCCAGTGTCTTTGAGAGACTCTGGGATCTGATGCTCTCTCTTCCCCTCCCCTTGGGCCTCCTTTGTCATCAGGGTTCCCATCTTGAAGCTGAAGGTGGAACCCTGTACAAGGGTAGGGGAGTCAGCCCCTGCCTCCCAGTTTCTGAGGTGAGGCCTGGGTGCCCAGTGTGGTGGAGAGCAACAGGGGGCTGTCTCTTTGATCTTCCAGGAGGGCAGGGGATACATGGGCCCTTGTAATTTAGTAATCAAATCCAGACACTATTGACTACTTATGATGTGCTAGGCTTTTTGTATAGATCATGTAATAGAAATCCCTTAACAATCCAGAAAGATAGTATCCTTATTTTACAAATGAGGAAACTGAAGCTCAGAAAGGTCAAGAAGTTGTCCTGGTCCCAGGGTAAGTGGCAGACCCAGAGTGGAACCAGGTCTTCTCTACGTAAATCCATCCTCTTAGCCACTGAGCCTGTGGTCTTCAAGAGTGTGATTTTGGGACCAGCAGCATCGGCATCACCTGGGTACATGTTAGAAATGCACTTTCTCTGCCTACCCAGAACTTGGCACCAGACACTCTGGTGGTAGCACATGGCAATCTGTTTTTTAACAAGCCATTCAGGTGATTCTAATGCATGTTCAAGTTTGAGCTAAACTATTCTACCATTCTCTTTCTCTTCTATCCTTTCTAACCTGGTTCTACCCTTCTGTCAGTGTGAGCTCAGACTTTGGGCTCTGGTGACTTTTCAGGGGCTTCATGCCTATTATAAAGAAGTGCAGTGGTTGGTCCCCAGTGGGTCTGGGGCCTCCAGGAGCTCTTCCCAGGTCCCTGAAAGCAGATGGCAGAGCTGATGCCTCCACTGCCTCCAGCTGCCAGCCATGGAGGTCAGAGTTCTAGGCACTGTACCAAAGGAGGTGCCTTGAGGGGTCCAGATTACAGGGATGGACTGTGTGACCAGGACAGAAGTCCAGTCTGGGAGGTTGTTTTAGGAGCACAGAGACTAGACCTGGAAAACTTCCCTGTCTAATCAGTGTCTGTTTCTTTCTTGCAAATTTTTAATATGGTAAGGGAAGAGAGGAGCTTCCACCAGGAGCTTAAAATCTTGGCAGATTCTACATTTCTGGTCTACAGAGCACATTCAGTAGTAAGGACTGAGAACACGGAAGCTGATCACATTTTATTTTATTTTATGAGCCCCTACCATAAGTCAAGTTTTTTTGTTTTTGTTTTTGTTTTTGTTTTTTTTGAGACAGAGCCTCAAGCTGTCACCCTGGATAGAGTGTTGTGGCATCACAGCTCACAGCAACCTTCAATTCCTGGGCTCAAGCGAGTCTTCTGCCTCTGCCTCCCAAGTAGCTGGGACTACAGCGCCCGCCACAATGCCCGGCCATTTTTTGGTTGCAGCCGTCATTGTTGTTTGGCGGCCCGGGATGGATTTGAACCCGCCAGCTCAGGTGTACATGGCTGGCACCTTAGCCCGGTGAGCCACAGGTGCCAAGTCAAGTTTTGTGTGTGTGTGTGTGTTTGAGACAGAGCCTCAAGCTGTCGAGCCTGTGTGTTTTTTTTTTGAGACAGTCTCACTCTATTGTCCTGAGTAGAGTGCTGTGGTGTCATAGCTCACAGCATCCTCAAACTCTGGGTTTGAGTGATCCTCTTGCCTCAGCCTCCTGAGTAGCTGTTCACAATGCCCAGCTAGTTTTTCTGTCTTTAGTAGAAACGGAGTCTTAACTCTTGCTTAGGCTGGTCTCAAACTCCTGAGCTCAGGCAATCCACC
>CAUYON010144528.1:0-15946 GCA_963573935.1 Arctocebus calabarensis
TTTTACCTCCGAACAAACAGCCTCTGTGTATGCTTCAGGGGGAGCCCAGCTTTCTTGCTTCTGTATTAGCAAAAGCCATTTCAACCCATTAAAGGCTTGCCTTTGTGTGGCTTATGTAGGGTGGTCTTCTAACCCTACAAGTAACCATTTTTGTCTTTTTTGATTTTAGTTGCTTTAAGTCCACATGTATCTGAAAATAACAGTGCAACTCCTCTTTTCTTCTGAATTCCGTTTGCCTTAAAAATTGTCTTCCAGCCCTTAACTCAGAGTTTTAATTTGTCTTTTGAAGCTAGGTGTGTTTCCTGCAGACAGAAAATGGATGGCTTGTGTTTTTTAATCCAGTCAGCCAATCTATGTGTCTTCAGTGGAGAATTCAAGTCATTAATATTTATTGAGATAATTGATAAGTGTGGTAGTGTTCTATTCATCTTATTTTGTGAGAGTCCATTGCTTAGTTTTATCTTTTGCATCAGAGTGGAAGTTAGGTTCTGTCTTTAATTTCTGAGTTCTTACTTTGCTGCTGATCCATTGTGATGGTCAGTATGTAGAACAGGTTGAAATATTTCCTGTAGAGTTGGTCTTGTTGTGGTGAATTTCTTCAATGTTTGTATAGCAGTAAATGATTTGATTTCTCTATCAGTCGTAAAGCTTAGCTTAGCAGGATATAGAATTATGGGTTGGAAATTGTTCTGTTTAAGTGGATTAAAGGTAGATGACCATTGCCTTTCTTGGAAAGTTTCATTAGAGAAGTCTGCAGTCACCCTGATGGATTTACCCCTGTAGGTCAACTGGCGCTTACTCCTGGCAGCTTGAAAAATCTTTTCTTTTGTCTTGACTTTAGTCAGGTTCATCACAATGTGTCTTGGAGAAGCTCGGTTAGAATTGAGGCAACCTGGGGTCCAATATCACTCTGAAAGGAGTGTGTCAGAATCTTTGGTGAAATTTGTGAAATTTTCATTTATAATATTCTCTAGTATGGCTTCCATTCCCCTGGGGCATTTTTCTTCTCTTTCTGGGATACCTATAATTTGTATGTCTGAATGCTTCATAAAGTCCCGTAATTTTGTCAATGAACATTCTGCTTTCTCTCTCTTCTTTTCTGCCTCTTTAACTATCTGAGTTATCTCAAGAGCTTTGTCCTCTACCGCCGACATTCTTTCTTCTGCATGGTCTAATCTGTTGTTGATACTTTCTATTGCACCTTTACGTTTCCTAAGTGACTACTTCAGTTCCTTCAGCTCAGCTATATCCTTTCTATGTTCTTCATATCATTCATCTCTTAATTGATTCTGTTTTTGGATTTCTTTTTTTTTTTTGAGACAGAGCCTCAAGTTGTCACCCTGGATAGAGTGCTGTGGCCTCACAGCTCACAGCAACCTCCAGTTCCTGGGCTCAAGCGAGTCTCCCGCCTCTGCCTCCCAAGTAGCTGGGATTACAGGCGCCTGCCACAACGTCCAGCCATTTTTTGGTTGCAGCTGTCATTGTCACTTGGCGAGCCCGGGCTGGATTCGAACCCACCAGGTCAGGTGTACTTGGCTGGTCCCTTAGCCCGTTGAGCCACAGGCGCCGAGCCTGGATTTCCTTTTGGTTATTTTTCACCTTATCAGCAATTTCCTTCATTGTTTCCATCATTTCCTTCATTGTTTTCATCATCTATCTGTATTCTAAATTCTCTTTCTGTCATTTCTGACGTTTCTTTATAGGTGGAATACTCTGCAGTCGCTACCTCACAGTCTGTTGGGGGGCAATTGCTCTGGACTGGTTTTTCATGATGCCAGGAGTTTTTTGCTGATTCTTCCTCATGAGTGATTTCTTTTATCTGTTTCCTTGCCCTAATTTTCCTTTCACTTCCTCTTGATCTTTAAGTTGCTCTGCCTCTGGACTAGGGTTTCGATGAGTCCTTTTGGTACAGGAAAAGAAAGATGATAAGATTGAAGAGCAAGAAGGAAAAGAAGAAAGAAAAACAAAAAGAGAAAGGAGAGGGGGGTGGGTAAAAGGGAATATTGACAAAAAAAAAAAAAAAAGAGGAACAGAAAGAGGGAGACAGGAGCAATATAGGTGACCATAGGGTACTTTGACCCAACCTCAGTTCAACTGAGTGCCAAGTCCAAAAAAACCAAAACTGCTCATAGATAAGGCCTTTCCAGTTTGCAATCTCACTGCTGCTGTACTTACAGCTGCCGCAGGGATTAGACCGAATGAACACATGTAAATACTTGCCAGTTCTCCACTGCTTGTGTCTTCCTCATGGTGTTCAGAAGTCTCACACTGACTCCCTGTGTCCCCAAAGGGATGTTTCCGGGCAGATCCCACCAGCCAGAGATGTCTGGAGTCTTCTCTCCCCAGACTCACTGTGTCCAGTTGCAAAGAAGCTGTTACTTGGTCGCCATCTTGCTGCTTCCTCATGTTTTTAGTTTTTTAAATGATTATTTTTTCCTGTGGGTAACCTGTTTTGTTTTGTTTTTTTTTTTTATAATGTATGTGAGATTTATGTATGTTATATAGATTTGTGATAGGGAATGGAAAACAAAAAATAATTTTGTACATGTTCTAAGAGTTTTTTTACTTATAAAATCTTTTAAAACTGAGAATTTACATAACGGCATACTATGAATTAGTAAAAAGGAATAAGAGGTATCTCTATCTGTAGAATGATTATTCTAGATATATTAGAGGAAAAAGAAAATATGTATAGAATGCTACTGCTTATCTAAGGGATGAAGGGATATGTGTGAGCACACGCTTTTTTTTTATTTTTTAAGAAACAAGTGACATTAAATTTAATATATTTTAGTTAGCTGAATAAATCCCAAACATTATCATTTAAACACTTAAAAATAGAAAAATTATCAAGACTGCCATATTTCTTATATTTTAAAAAAATCGGAAGGATAAACCATAAAATATTAAAAATGAGGGAGAGAAAAGGTAGGTGAAGAGACAGGGATAGAAACTAAATATCCTAAATCTTGTTTTCTTCATTTCTCATTGGAATAATGTAAATTTCATGTAATTATAAAATAAAATTAAATGAACATGGAAAAAAATTGCCAAAAAAATAGAAAAAGCTGTATGAAAGAAATAAACCCAATTACATATTGATTTAGCAGGATATTTACATGAAAGGGAATTATTTTATGTGTTTTTCATAGAATTTATCTCTATATGCCAAACAAGATATACGTTAAGACATAACTTTCTTCAGTAATCACAATATTAATGACACTATTAGTATTGTGGACTCTAAAGATAGTATCCTATTAAAAGGAACCAGGGGTTCCAGGTCTGAAGCAGGAGATGTATAAAAAGATAACATAAGCTATTTAAAAAAATTGTAATAATTCTGGATGTATAATTGTTACATATCTTTATAGAGTACATGTGATGTTTTGATACAGGCATACAATGTGAATTAATTTAATAAGGGTAATTGAAGTATCCATTACCTCAGGTATTTAACATTTCTTTCTATGAGAATCACTCCAATTCCAGTTTTTTTTTTTTTGTAGAGACAAAGTCTCACTCTATCGCCCTCCTTAGAGTGCTGTGGCGTCACACAGCTCACAGCAACCTCCAACTCCTGGGCTTAGGTGATTCTCTTGCCTCAGCCTCCAGAGTAGCTGGGACTACAGGCGCCCGCCACAACGCCTGGCTATTTTTTTTGTTTTGCAGCTCGGCTGAGGCTGGGTTTCAACCCGCCACCTTTGGCATATAGGGCCGGTGCCCTACTTGCTGAGCCACAGGTGCTGCCCCAGTTTTTTTTTTTGAGACAGAGCCTTGAGCTGTTGCCCTGGGCCAACTCCTGGGCTCAAGTGATTCTCCTGCCTCCACCTCCCAAGTAGCTGGGACTGTAGGTGCCTGTCACAATGCCTGGCTATTTTTTGGTTGCAGCTGTCATTGTTTGGCAGGCCTGGGCTGGATTCGAACCTGCCAGCTCAGGTGTATGTAGCTGGCACTTTAGCCACTTGAGCCACAGGCGCAGAGCCAAGACCAGGTTTTCATCAGGAGCTATTTTAGAGGCTGCTTACTATAGACTCTAAATCTATTAAGGAATGATATGCTTTTTTAGGTGTGATAATTATGGTTATTTATTTTTGAGACAGTCTAGCTCTGTTGCCTGGGCTAAAGTGCCATGGCCTCAGGCTAGCTCACAGCAATCTCAAACTCTGAGTTCAAGCAATCCTCCTGCCTCTGCCTCCCAAATAGCTGGAACTACACATGTATACCACCATACCCAGCTGATTTGTTAAAAAATTATTATTCTTGTAATACCAGCACTTTGGGAGGCTGAGGTAGGCCGATCGCCTGAGCTCATGAGTTCGAGACCAGCCTGAACTAGCATGAGACCCTATCTCTAAAAATAACCAGGCGTTGGGGCAGGCACTTGTAGTCCCAGCTACTTGGGAGGCTGAGGCAAGAGGATCACCTGAGCCCAAGAGTTAGAGGTTGCTGTGGGCTATGATTCTAGGGCACTCTGCCAAGGGCAACAAAGTAAGACTCTCTCTCTCAAAACAATTATTATTTTTTTATTTCACATTAATATGAGGGTACTGATGATTTGTGATCATTAGGTAGAGTTCAAGTTGTAGTGTGCCTCTCACCTCACAGGTGGTGTGCCATATACCCTTACATTGTGTCCATTAGATGAGAGCACACCAATTCCCCCCCTCCCCCCACTTGAGTTTAATTGTGTTTAGGTGTGTGTGTGTATTCACCTATAAGTTTCATACTAGTATTGAGTACTGTGGATTCTTGCCTTTCCATTCTTGTGATACTTTACTAAAGTAGAATATTTTCCAAGTCCATCCAGGTTAATGCAAAAGATGTGAAGTCTCCATTTTTATGACTGACTAGTATTCGCTGGTATACATATACCACAGTTTATTAATGCATTCATGTGTAGATAGGCACTTGCGTTGGTTCTACCTCTTGGCAATTGTCAATTGAGCTGTGATAAACATTCTGGTACATATGTCCTTATGGTAAACTGATTTTTTTTCTTCTGGGTAGACACCTACTAATGGGATTGGGGGATCAAATGAAAGATTCATTTTTAGTTTCTTGAGAATTCTCCATACTTCTTTCCAAAGATGCAGTATTAGTTTGCAATCCTACCAACAGTGGATAAGTGTTCCCTTTTCTCCACACCCTTGCCAGCATCTGTAGCTTTGGGACATTGTGATGTGGGCTATTCTTAGTGGGGTTAGGTGATACCTCAAGATGGTTTTGATTTGCATTTCTCTCATAATTAAGGACAATGAGCATTTTTTCATGTGTTAGCCATTAATTTATCACTTTCAGAGAAGGTTCTTTTTTTTCTATTTTTAGTTGAGATAGGGTATTGCTTTGCTCAGGCTGACCTTGAGCTCCTGACCTGGCCCCACCCTGGCCTCCCAGAGTGGTAGAATTACAGGCTTAAGTCACCACACCAGCCAGTTATGGTTATTCTTAAAGGTGTGATTATTATCATTATCTTTGAAATGAGTCCTCTTAAAATATTTCCACATAAAAGGAATTAAGATGTCCCTGATTAGCTTCAAAATGCATTAAGAGACCAGCAAGGAGCAGAAGCAGAGACAGTAGAAAAGAATCAACATTGATTTTGGACTGATAATTGTTGCAGCTGGATGACAGAAACACTGTTATTGCTTTTTTTGTCCATGTTCAAACCTTTCCATAAAAAATGTAAAAAAAAAAAAAAAAAACAAAAAAGATGAATAAGGAAGTAAACAAATAACCTCCTCCCCAAGTATCTTAATACCAAACTACATATACACACTTTAGTACAAATGATTCCCTGTTGAATCCTAAGATTCTGGAAAGTTTGTAATTTTAATTTTTTTACTGTGATAAAATATAACACATTTTAACTATTTTTACGTGTATAGTTCATGGCAACAAGTGCTTTCACATTGTTCTGTAACCATCACCACTATCTATAGAATTTTTTCATCGTCTCAAACTGAAAAAACTGACACTCTATACCCATTAAGAAATAACTTCATATTCCCCTCTTCTCCCATCCACGGCACCCACCTTTCTACTTTCTGTCTCTATGAATTTGACTATTCTAGGTACCTTATATAATTTGGACCATGAAATATTTATCCTTTTGTGCTTATTTCACTTAGCATACTTTCTTCCAGGTTTATCCATCCATGTTGTAGCATGTGTCAGAATTTCCTTCCTTTTAAAGGCAGAATAATATTCCATTGCATGCGTAAGCTGCATTTTATTTATCTTTTCATCCATTGATGGATGTTTGGTTTGTTTTTGCCTTTTGGCTGTTGTGAATAATGCTTCCATGAATATAAGTATACAAAGGTTTGTTCAAGTCCCTGCTTTCCATTCTTTTGTGTGTATATCGAGGAGTGGAATTAATGGAAGAAACAGTAGTTTTATGTCTAATTTTTTGAGGAACTGTCATGTGTTTTCCATAGTAGCTATACCATTTTACATTCCCACCAGCATATGAACTCCAATTTACCCACATCCTCACCAATACTTGCTATTTTCTGGGTTTTTAAATTAAAATTTTCACTTTTAAGAGCAGCTGTTGTAACGAGTATGAAGTGACTTTGATTTGTATTTCCCTATAAATTAGTGATATTGAGTATCTTTTTGTGTACTTATTGGGCATTTATAATTCCTTTTTGCAGCAATGTCTATTCAAGTCTTTTGCCCAGTTTTGAATTCCCAAAATGGAAAAGATAAATACTTACATATGTGTAGTAACATACTGAGTGTAGTATATCATTGTTATTAGATCTGTATCCCTTACTAGACTTGGAGCTTCTTGGGGGCAAGGATTACGTGTCTTCTGTTTTTGTTACTAGGGTTCTGCCTTGCACAGCTAAGAAATAAATATGGGCATTCATAGCTCAGTGGTTAGGGCACCGGCCACATATTCCAGGGCTGGTGGGTTTTAACCCAGCCCGGGCCTGCTAAACGGAAAAAAAAAAAAAAAAAAATAGCCAGGCATTGTGGCAGGTGCCTGTAGTCCCAGCTACTAGGGAGGCTAAGGCAAAATAATCACTTGAGCCCAAGAGTTGGAGGTTGCTGTGAGCTATGACTCCATGACACTCTAAGGAGGATGACAAAGTGAGACTCTGTCTCAGTTTAAAAAAAATCCAAAAATTAAAGGAATTTTGTTACCATATATTATAAAAATATATACTCAGATTTAACACTGGGATTTTAATCTCAGGTTCTCTGTGTTAGAGAGAAATGTGAAGGAAAAAACCACCAGAATTAGTCCTTCACAAAATTGCCTCATTTCATCTCTGTTCAAAAACTATAGTGATATTTGTCCTTTACCCTCAAATATTCAAAAATTATAACAGAATATTTGTAAAAATGAGCATGATCATATGCCTGAGTCTTTATTTTCCATCTTGGACAAGTTTTTAATTAAAGTGTACATTTCTGAAGTAACACTTTGGAATAGAAATATTAGAGATGGTGTAACTAAAACTTTCATTAAGTTTAGGTGTAAAAATGAGTTAAAATGTTAGTCTTTGTTTAAGAAACATAATAATTTTTGCCTTCTTTTTTGGTATTTGAAAGTTTACTCTTTGATGAAGACACCTCTCTTGGATCTGCATTCAATCTGCATCCCAATATAAGTGGAACATGCAAAGGTGAGAATGATTCTTTTCACTAAGTAATGTCTTTAATTTTCCAAACTCTATAAGTCCTCACTTAATATCATTGCTAGGTTCTTGGAAACTATGACTTTAGCAAGTTTTGCCATGGGCTAATAGATATAATCAAGAGTTATGTTCCTATAGTGTATTTCTGGTCACAAAAAAAAAACACCAGACTTCTAAATAAAACACTTCTAATATTAAAATCACCAGACTTCTAAATAAAACACTTCTAATATTAAAACATGGAAATAAGCTTTGTGCAGTGGCCGTATCGTAGTCAATGGGGTTTATCCGAGGAGTGATTATTGCTAATTGAAAACTTCCCAATACCTTGCCGTGATGACTTATAATATAGTCAGTACTGGCAATTTTTGATGGTCTCTACAGAGACTGAATATGAAAAAAAAATAGAAATAAATGTGAGCTGTACATACATTTAAATTTAAGAAAGGTTAACAAAAGCAAGTAAGATAATTTTTCATTCCATTATTCTAGTTCTGAGTCATGAGGGGCCAGTGCCTATCACAGCAGCATGGGGCAGAGGCTATCTGGATACAGAGCACACTCACACTTATACCCATACTTGAATGGCTCAAATAGGTCAATTGAGACATGCCAGTGAACACCATGTGTACATCTTTGGAATGTGGGAGGAAACCAGGGTACATGAAAAAACCCCATGCAGACATAAAAAGAACATATATATTACACAGATGGTGGCTGTGAATTGACTTTTTTCTCGTCAACATTGAAACTGTGTTTTTGAAAACTTGCTATATTATTATTCCGATTAACTTCTTTTTTTATATTTAGTCTTATTTTCTAATTTTACACATGGTTACTTTCTTATAGGCATCTGTAGTAGACCATAAGATCTCTTAAGGTCTATGACACTAGGGATAGCAGTGGAGATTATAGCTTCCAGAAGATGGTTAAGGCTCCTAGAAAGGACTACAGAGGTATTGAAGTGGCACCCAGATAGTTTTTACCTTGAAAATCTCCAGCCTAACCCAAGAACTTATTAGTAAAAGTAAATAATAGTTTTTAAGGCTGGTGCAGTGGCTCATATCTATAATCCTAATACTGTGGGAGGCCAAGGAGGGAAGGTCCCTGAGCTCAGGAGTTCGAGGCCAACCTGAGCAAGAGTGAGACCCTCTCTATACTAAAAATAGAAAAATTATTGGTGTCTGTAGTGCCAGCTACTTGGAAAGTTGAGGCAGGAGGCTCGCTTGAGCCAGGAGTTTGAGGTTACTGTGAGGTAGGCTGATGCCATGGTACTCTAGCCTGGGCAACAGAGTGAAACTGTGTCTCAAAAATAAATAAATAAATGAATAAATAAATAAATAATAAATAAATAAGTAAAATAATAGTTTTTGAGAGGCTGAGACAAGAAAATCACTTAAGCCTAAGATTTTGAGTTGCTGTGAGATGTGATGCCATGGCACTCTACTAAAGGTGACATAGTGAGACTGTGTCTCAAAAAAAAACAGTCTATCAATAAATAAACAATAGTTTCTTTTTGTTTCTTGGTTTGTTTTTGTTTTTGAGACAGAGCCTCAAGCTGTCACCCTGGGTAGAGTGCCATGGCATCACAGCTCACAGCAACCTCCAACTCCTGGGCTCAAGCGATTCTCCTGCCTCTGCCTCCCAAGTAGCTGGGACTATAGGCGCCTTACACAAAGCCCGGCTATTTTTTGGTTGCAGCCGTCATTGTTGTTTGGCAGGCCCAGGCTGGATTTGAACCTGCTAGCTCAGGTTAATGTGGCTGGTGCCTTAGCTGCTTGAGCCACAGGCACAGAGCCAACAATAGTTTTTAATAACCAGACTTATTCTTCCAGACTAAAATTAGGGTATACACATCCTCAGTATGTTTATTATATAGGGGTATCAAACCCATTGTCTTTGCTACCACACACTGGAAGAATAAGAGTTGTCTTTGGCCACACAGTAACTGCACAAACAGTAACAAAAGCTGATGAGCAAAGGAAAAGGTCCATGCTTACTTTTCAGGATATCCAGCACCACTGGTAAGCAAATTAGGCCTCAGATAATCTGCATGCAGCCCGTGGGCCACAGGTTGGCCGACCTTGGTAAAATATATATATATATATATATATATATATATATATATATTTGGATGTATATATACATACACACATTTTTTTTGTACTATATATATATTTTTTAAAGGTGTCTTTCATCTACTAATTCTCCATATTTCCTGACCCTTTAGGTTGATTTAAACATTTCTAGAAAAATTTAGTACTGATAGTTACCATTCAAAAACATCAATTCTGCAGTAGCTATTTAAATGGTCAGTTATTTGCTTTTATGGTTTTTCCTGTGAGCCCTCTCCCCCTCTTTTTTATAATTTTGGAGGATGTCTGGAAATAAAGTGTAAAATAGAAGAAAAATTTCCTAAAAATATATGAAGGTCTCCTACCTTTTGTATGTAGTTTTATAGTTCACAACTTCTTTTCATTGTACATCATCTCAGCTGATAACCCCAGTAAAAAGCTTCAGTTTCATTTGGAGTAGTTTTTATTACATGTAATTGAAAAGCATAACGTGTATTATTTTCTCTAGAATACCTTCTTCTGATGTATTAAGTGCCACTAGAAAGGAGTTAGAGGTCCATTTTAATATTCTACCAAAGTTTGTTCCTCTTCTTTTTCCAAATGATAGATTTTTACTATTTTTGCTGATATGAAAAGTATAACATGCTTTTAAAATACAGAAGTATACAATATAGAAAGTGAAAGGTCCAAAGCCCCTATTCTTTTTTCTTTTCTTTTTTTTTTTTGAGACAGAGTCTTATTATGTCACCCTCAGTAGAGTGCTATGGTGTCACTGCTCACAGCAACCTCGAAGTCTTGGGCTTAAGTGATTCTCTTGCCTCAGGCTCCGAAGTAGCTGGGACTATAGGGGCCCACCACAACGCCTGGCTATTTTTTGTTGCAGTTGTCATTGTTGTTTAGCTGGCCCAGGCCAGGTTCGAACCTGCCAGCCTCAGTGTATGTGGCTGGCACTGTAACCGCTGTGCTACCAGTGTTGAGCCCCCTATTCTTTTCTATAATTCCATCTCAGTGATTGCTAATGTTTAGTATTTATATATACTTCCAGACTGTATAAATATCTTTTTTCCTAATTGATACATACTCAGTATATTTCTATCCTTATCTATGTTAATCTACCTCAACCTTTTACTTTTTCATTTTGAATAAGAAATTTACTTAAACAAGATCCTTAATTAAAAAGGAAAACTAGTATTGAATTTTTCAGTAATTTATCCCCACTTAAAGATAGATTACATGCAAAAGGTACATACAAAAAAGTTAAAAGTTGTCCTTGGTTTTCTCATAATAAATGAAAAACATTAAAATCCACCATTCAAACAAGGTATGCAAGAATTTCTATGTTGTTAAAACAGAGCAGAATAACTTACTAGAATAGAGATAAGAGCTGAGTGAGCATGCTACCAATGGAGAAGGGGTATTTACATAGAAACAGTATTTTTCCCCATCTCAACTCCATTTGACGTCAGTCAGTCAGTCAAAACATGTGCATTGGCCATTTAAGAATAGAGTTCTGGAGTAAAATAACAGGTTTTCTTTTAAGTAGACACTTCCCTTCTCCTACTGGAATTATCAGTTGTATGTTCATTCGCCTGTTGCACCTATGCAGGTGTGTCTTGTTTCACTCATTGGCTGACTGTGAAATTGAAATCTGATCTGTCTCAGTGACAAACCCTATCACTCACAGTAAGTTTCCAGTAGTTTATTAAGTGTTGCATGGCTCTTAATCTTAAACTGCCCCAGAGAACCACCCTACCTAGAACTTTAAAATTCATACAATTGTTGTTCTTAGTCTTGACTCCTTGTTGGGCTTTTGTTGACCATGGTGAACTCCAGAGTCTCCTCAGTTGCCACTATACAAAAGAGGTATCAGGGCCATGTTAAAGGAGCTCATCTCAGCTTTTTAAATTGCTGCATATCCTTCCATTGTATGAATATACCATATTTAATGAATTAGTTGTACTTATGATGTTTCTCAGTACTGTTACAAATACGAATATCCTACTATTTGTCTATCCTACTATTTATCCTACATTTTCCTGATTATTTCCATAGAATAATTAAAGTTGATTGACTGTGAAGGGGTATATATATCAGTTCTTGACATATTTTACTCCCTAAAAAGATGTGTTCCGCTCTAGAAACAACACAGGACATATTCAGTCTTTGCTAAATAAAAAAGTATCTGATTATTTTAATTTACATTTCAAAGAGTATCAGGGTTCACCTGTTTGTATTGCTCATTTGTAATTTTTATATGTCAATTGCCTGCATATATCTCCTAATTATAGTAGAACCTCTTTAAGTTGACAACCCCAAGAACTGTAACAAACTGGTCATTATATAGAGGTGGTCAACATAATGAACGAGGCCTACTATACTGATATATAATTTACTTTATTGTATGACCTTTATTAGAGAATATCATACAAAGTCATAGATAATCAAAACATAGTAAAATCATATACACAGTATCATACAAAATTAATACATTTACTGTTTTCTTTTGGTTTAGTCATTCTGAAAAAAGGGACAATCTTAGTCTGTTTCTTACTCTTATTACAAATGTAAATAGAGAAAGCATTCTCAGTGCTGGCTCACCACCCAGAATACCTGCATTTTTCTGCAGCCAGTGACCCTAGCTGCCTTATCAGATGACTGACATCTTCTTTTGCAGTCTCTGCAATTTCTGTGTCATCCTCACTTGTTTCTTCCACTTCATCAGCTGCTTCATGTACTTTTATGATGGTCTGTACTTCAGTCAATATCCCTTAGAAAATTGCTTCTAGGTCAAATTCATTTCAGGTTACCATCTCATCATCCATTGCAACAAAATGTTCAAAATTTATTCCTTTGACATTTGTCATGGGAGATGGACTATCTGATAGGGCCCAAACATTATGCTCTCTGTTGTTTATGGCTGAACTTTATTCTAAGCAGAACTGATCCAGAGGACAGCATCCAGAGTGTTAACTGATGCAGTAGATGAAGTTGTCCACAGGTGATCACAGGTTTGTATTTTAGTGATGACCCACTATAGGAGCTAGGCTTGGTAGTACATTTTAAGTGTTTTGATGTGGTCAAGAGGTTGGATTTCTGAGATTGGGTCTGGAGGCAGAAATTTCAGCATCACATTTGTGAAAATATTCACTTGCAGGTAGCCAGGACAGTTGTCTACTGTCAATAGAATAGACCATTTCTTCTTCATTTCTTGGTTGATACTCCTTACCCACTCCTCAAATAGAATACCAGTCATCAATAAGTTTTTGTTTGATCTCCAAGTGATGGTGAGATCTTTGGGCTTCAGGTTCTTGAATGCATGTGGCTTTGTAGATTTACCAGTCACTAAGAGCTTAAGCTCCTCTCTGGTTGAGCTAGCATAAAGCAGAAATGTTTTTTGGAAAGTTTTCTGCTCTTAACATTTGTCACCCTTCATAATGAAGCTCCTGTCAGGAATTGCCTTGAAAAAGTCTGCATTCATCAGTGTTAAAGATGTCACCATGTTTGAAGCCTGTGGTGAAGTGTGAGAACTTTTTGATGAAGTCCTCTACAACCTCTACTGGAACTTCATTGGATTTAACCCAAAAGACTTCCTGGAAGATGACGTGTCACATTTAAAATTTCTCAACTCACCCTTTTGATGCCTGGATATCTGTCATCCCAAATTCCTGTGCAAAATTTTTGCCCAGAGATTCAGGAGTTAACTGCCCTCATATTTTTGAACCAGTTTAATGTGGCTCCCTTGACTTCATTGAAGGAAGTTTTCTTCCTTTGCTGATGTGGATATCTGCTTTCCTTGCCATATTTCTCCAAGTGCTTATGTTTACAGTTTTGGATGTTGCTAACTGTGGTCTTGCTGACACCACAGTGTTTGTTCTTCTTTCTTTGGCTACTGTTTTCCAGGAAATGTAAGGTCATTCCTTTCCTTCAATGTCAGCTCTTTATGTTCTTTCCTTTGGATTGTCATGCTCATTAACTGCAGAATTTTTCAGTAAATGGTAGGATATACCTACACATCAGATCAGTCCTTTATGTGTCTATGTTCTGCAACATGCAAAAACAATATGGCATTAAGTCTAATCCAATTTTACATATATATATATATATATTTTTTTTTTTTTTTTTTTCTGAGAGTCTCACTTGCTCACCCTTGGTAGAGTGCTGTCGAGTCTTAGTTCACAGCAACCTCAAACTTTTGGGCTCAAGCGATCCTCTTGCCTCAGCCTCCCAAGTAGCTGGGACTACAGGCGCCCGTCATAATGTCTGGCTATTTTTTAGAGACAGGGTCTTGCTGTAGTTCAGGATGGTTTTGAACTTGTGAGCTCAGGCATTCCACCTACCTCGGCCTCCCATAGTGTTGGGATTATAGGACCAAGGCACCGCACTGGCCATCTACATTTATATTTTTAATCTGTTTGGGATATTTTGGCATATGGAAAGGTAGGGATCTAATTTTATTTTTTCAAATTGCTAACTGATTGTCCTAATATTATTTATTGAATAATCCTTATTGCCACTATTTAGTAATGCCATTGTTGCCATATATTAAATTACCAGATATTTATAGGTCTGTTTCATACTTTTTGTTTCATTGATAGATTTGGACTATTTCTGTTTCATCACTGCATTATTTTATCATCCTTGGCTTTTAGCACATTTATATATCTGGTAGGGAAAATGTGCCCCCACATAGAGTAACTGGTTAGTGCAGTCATCCTAATCTTCTGTGGCATAAATAGCAAGTTCATAGCAGTATGGGAGTTTAACCACTGTGCCTCTTCCAACTTGTGTTGGTGGAATTTGCTTGGAGCTCCTATGTGGTTTTTGGAATTCTGAGGGAAGAAATCCATGGGTACTTCTGAGGGAGCCTGTTCCTTTTCCTATGTTGAATGATAAGCTGTGTCTTTCTTGTTTTGGGTATTAGGACAAAATTATTATTATTATTATTTTTTGGAGATAGAATCTCACTATATTGCCCTCAGTAGAGTGCTGTGGCATCACAGCTCACAGCAACCTCAAACTCTTGGACTTAAGCGATTCTCTTGCCTTAGCCTCCCAAGTAGCTGCAACTACAGGTACCCACCACAACACCTGCTTGACTATTTTTTTTTTGTTGTTGTTGTCATAGTTGTTTAGCAGGCATGGGCTGAATCTGAACCTGCTAGCCCCTGTGTATGTGTCTGGCACGCGCGCCACTGAGCTATGGGTGCAGAGCCTATAACGGAATTCTATACACTGGGGGCTTAAACTGCAGACATTTATTTCTTACTCTTCTAGGGGCTGGCAAGTCTAGGATCAAGTTGGTAGCATATTTAGTTCTTGGTGAGAGCCCTCAGATTGCAGATGGCTGATATATTGCAATGTGCTCACATGACCTTTTCTTTGTGCTTGGAGAAGAAGCTAGTTTTCCCCTCTCTTTTTATAAAGATGTGAATCACATGAGTAATTATGAGGGTCCCACCCTCAAGACCCGTATAAACATAATTACCTCTCAAAGGTCCTACCTCCTATCATCACATTGGAGGTTAGGACTTCAGTGTATGAATTTGAGAGGGGAAAAAATATTCAGTGTATAACAAGGTGTTTACTACGGTTTGTTTTTTCTTTAATTTAATCCCATCTTTTGCTCTGTAGGGGCCATATTTCCTTTTTTCCACATGGCTACTTCAGATTTAAAAATAAGAAACCCAAAACCTAATAATTTATTTGGATGTTTTTCTAGGAACTTGGAAGGGAAGGAAAGTTATTTGTCATTTTGAAAACAAAACTCTGGCATTTGGGGAATTATATACTAGTGTTATTGTGTTTTAAAAAGTGACCTAAACTGTTAAAAACAAACTATTGGATGGCGCCTGTGGCTCAGTGAGTAGGGTGCTGGCCCCATATACCACGGGTGGCAAGTTCGAACCCAGCCCTGGCTAAACTGCAACAAAAAAATAGCTGGGGCTCGTGGCGGGAGCCTGTAGTCCCAGCTAGTAGGGAGGCTGAGGCAAGAGAATTGCCTAAGCCCAAGAGCTGGAGGTTGCTGTGAGCTATGATGCCACAGCACTGTACCGAGGGCGATAAATGAGACTGTCTCTTAAAAAAAAAAAAAAAAAAAGGAAAGTATTAGTGATGCTTAAATGTGTATTATTTTCTATACATAGTCTTTGTCTTCATTCATTCCAAGAAAAAGAAATATCAAGTATTATTTTGTTTAGTATAATGTTTCCTCTTAATTGA
>CAUYON010144532.1:0-18632 GCA_963573935.1 Arctocebus calabarensis
GCATCACAGCTCACAGCAACCTCCAATTCCTGGGCTCAAGTGAGTCTCCTGCCTCCGCCTCCCAAGTAGCTGGGACTACAGGCGCCCGCCACAACGCCTGGCCATTTTTTGGTTGCAGCCGTCATTGTTGTTTGGCGGGCCCGGGCTGGATTTGAACCCACCAGCTCAGGTGTATGTGGCTGGCGCCTTAGCCCGTTGAGCCACAAGCCCCGAGCCGAAAAAGTAACCTCTGAGACTACTGCTGCCAATTTGCAAACCTGCCTGACCAGCAGGAGTGATGAGTCCTTTCTCCCATCGACCCTAGCAGCCTTCCTTCCTCATGACGTCAAGAAGGGCTCGGGCTTTTTGAAGCCACCATGCATCCATTCAATGTCTTCTCTGAAAAGGAAATAAGAATTAAAGGAAAATTTTGCTCTTTTCTCAATGCCTTTAGAAATTAAAGGCTGAAGTAGGAGAACTGTTTCAGCTTGAGAGCTTGAGTCCAGCCTGAGCAACATAACAAGACCCTGTCTCATTTTTTAAAAAATGTAAAAGTCTGGAATGTCTCCATAATAATAAAAGGATATAAACTTACCTTGGGTTTGAATCAGTGTTCTGACTACATCTACTTGATCTGAATACTGAGCGGGGATTAAAAATCACTAGAGTAAAAAACCCTCTCAGACTTTAAAATACTTTACATACTTTAAGTTTTAAAATACTTAAAAAGTATTATAGACTGAATTTGCCAGCTTACTTTTTTCAAAAAATTTTCATTATGGAAACTTTCAAGGATGTACAGACATAAGTAGATTAATACAATAGATGCCGTGCACACACCACCCAGCCCGCTCTCACTGCCCTTGCCGCACACACCACCCAGCACTCACCACACGAGCCAGTCTGGTTCCATCAGTTCTCTCACCACACACACCCCAAAATGACCTTGCATCAAATGCAAGAAATCTATCATTTCTTCCATGAATATTTCAGTTTATAGATCTCTCTCTAAAGGATAATATAAATGTAAGGCTATACTATCATACTCCCCCAAATTACCAATAACTCCTATTGTTAAGAAAAGGAATTGCAATGCCCACATCATTCCATTTCTAGTCAGTGATCACATTTCTCCTTGTCTTAGGAAAGTTATATTTTTAAAAACCATTTGTTTAAATCTGGGTCTCATCAGGATCCACCACTGTGGTTAGGTGATAGATCTTTAAAGAAGGTTTTAATCTACAAGTTGCCCTTTCATTCTGTTTTTTCTCCTTGCAAGTTTTATTTATTGAGAAACTGGATCACGGGGTCTGAGGGTATCCCACAGTCTGAACCACAGTCACAGGTACACTTTAGCACATTCCAGCTCACCTTTAAAATTCCAGTTGCTTAATTTTTTCTTATTGATAAGCATTTTGTCCCTTTTTGACAGATGTAAACAGATTGATAGACGGATAACAGAACAAAACCCATATGCTTTCCAACTCTGCTGACATCGAGAGAAAGGGAAGACAATCTGAGAGACAACTTGCAAAGGTGCTAGAAAATTATCTTCGGGCACAAACAGAAGTTGAGCTCCCAACTTGGAAAGTAGTATTCAGACCACAAGAATCAAAAGAAGAAACAAATATCTGAAATTGATCCTTTCTTTCCCTCCCCAACCTCCTATTCTACTTTTTGTAGAGACAGAGTCTTACTTTATCGCCCTTGGTAGAGTGCCGTGGTGTCACACAGTTCAAGCAACCCCCAACCCCTGGGCTTAGGCTGTGTGGCTTTAAATAAGCTGGCTTAACTTCTGTGTGCTTCAGGGTCCCTTATGAAAGGGAGAGAAGTACAAGTCACACCTGCTGTGTGAGATTTAAGTGAGACAATTCACAGAAAGAGCCTGGTACAGGATAAGCCTTCCCTCACACACACTCCCCAAAAGTTTTCATTATTATCCATTTTTAGTTGTTACTAACCCCAATTAAAAGTTAAAATCTGCTCCCCAAAACTAAAGCTGCACTTTGAGGCAGTACCTCTTAATTCGCACCCCCAACCTCAGTGACTATTCTAAATGGAATTTTACCCTAGAGTCCTCTGCTACACTTGAGTTTTTGCCAAATTCCATCTATTCTGCTACTTTTGAACAAAAACTACCCCCGCTGTGTGATAATTTATCTTCCATGTTTTACAAACAACAGGCAGAATCAGCTGTCCTTGAGTACAACCGCAGAGCTAATCTTCCCTGTGGAAGAAGCATTTAGGTGAAGGACAGAGATTTTTTTTTGTTTGACTAAGGGTCTATCATGGGCCAAGCCTGGCAGGTAGCAAGCACAAAAAACTTCATGAGTTCCAATGTGCTGGATTTGGAGGCAGGGGGTGTGGAACCCAATGGACTTGTGTCTTAATTATTAATAATGTGAAAGTTCTGGTTTACAATATGTATTCAGTACCTACGTGCTGTAGGGAGTACAAAATAATAAGGCACGGTCTCTTTCTGGGAAGAACACACTCACAGTTCATTAGGACAGATGATTTGCAATGTTTCTAACCCAGTGCTTAGTGAGAGAATGTCACAGAAGACAGGCAGATGAATGAACTACCAGAGAAAACCGGGTGGGAAAAATAACTTACAGATCAGGGTAGTTATGGGGCCTATTTAATAAGGGAAGATGAGGGAGAAGAAAGTCTGAATAATATGTAGAATTTCAACAAGCTAGAGGAAGGGACGGAGAAGGAGAGAACTCCAGACAGGAAATAGGAGAACACGGGCAGAGGTGCAGAGGGTGGTCAGTAGTTCTGAACGGCTGGGTATAGGAAACATGCAAGGACAGCTGGAGAGCAGACTAGAAAGATGCACGGGGCTAGACAGTTGAAACGTGGGCGGAAGGAAGTGGGACTACATTTGAGTAACGGAGAGTCTCTAAGGCATTTCAGCCAGTGAGAGGTGTGATCAGAGTTGGGTTGCCTGAGAGAGCAGAGAAAGGCCAGGAGATCCTAATCAAAACTCAAAGGCCTCAGCCGGGCATGGTGGCAGGCACCTGTAGTCCCAGCTACTCAGGAGGCTGGGGCAAAAGGATCACTTGAGACCAGGAGTTTGAGGTTGCTGTGAGCTATGATGTCATCGCACTCTATCTAGGGCAAGAGTGAGATTCTGTCTCAAAAAAAAAAAGGCTCAGCATCCATAGCTCAGTAGTTAGGGTGCCAACCACATACACCGGGGCCGGTGGGTTCAAATCCGGCACAGGCCTGCTAAACAACGACCACAACAACAACAAAAATAGCCAGGTGTTGTGGTGGGTACCTCTAGTCCCAGCTACTTGGGAAGCTGAGGCAACAGAATTGTTTAAGCTCATATGTTTGAGGTGCTGTGAGCTGTAAAGCCACAGCACTCTACTGAGGGCGACATAGACTATCTCAAAAAAAAAAAGCAAAACGTTAAAGGTCTTCAAAGGAAGATACAATACACCAGCTGTATGTTGGAAAGAAAAAAGTATCAGTGGCTGAAATTGTGGAAGAAATGAGAGAGAGGCTTGGCACCTATAACTCAAGTGGCTAGGGCGCCAGCCACATGCACCAGAGCTGAAGTGTTTGAATCCAGCCTGGGCCTGCCAAACAACAATGACAACTACAACCAAAACAGAGCTGGGCATTGTGGCAGGTGCCTGGGAGGCTGAGGCAAGAGAATCACTTAAGCCCAAGAGCTTGAGGTTGCTGCGAGGTGTGACACCACAGTACTCTTACCCAGGGCGACAATTTGAGACTGTCTCAAAAAAAAGAAAAAACAAGAAATGAGAGAGAATTCAGGAATGGTTCTAAAGCTTTGAAATCTAAGTCATGTGGAGGAGCTGGGCTTGGGAGAGAGGTGACAGAATCAATCCTACTTGAAAACACTGAATCTGAGGTACCAGCCACACACCCAGTAGGTGCCAGCACCAATAGGAAGAGTATACTGTAGAGAACAGGGAGAACATCTTGGAGAGATAAAATGTTTAGGTTGTAGCAAGATGGCCTAAAGTAGTGTTGAGAAAGGAAAGTTCAAGTTAATACAATCACAGGACCCAAAGAATGAGAAAGCTTCAAGAGGAGGTAGAGACAAGACTAATTGTAGGGGTTAAAGAAAGGCTGAAGGGGGCAGCGCCTGTGGCTCAGTGGGTAGGGCGCCGGACCCATATACTGAGGGTGGTGGGTTCAAGCCCGGCCCTAGCCAAACTACAACAAAAAAATAGCCGGGCGTTGTGGCGGGCACCTGTACTCCCAGCTACTCAGGAGGCTGAGGCAGGAGATGGCTTGGGAGTTGGAGGTTGCTGTGAGCTGTGTGATGCCACGGCACTCTACTGAGGGTGATAAAGTGAGACTCTGTCTCTACAAAAATTAAAAAAAGGGGGTGAAGGCATCAAGGAAATGGATGCAGACCTCCTGTTCAATCAAGTCAGTGTGATAGAATGGGAAAGAATGGGATATTGTGGACATAGGCAAGGGCCCTGAAGAAATAATTATTAGTTATCAGTTATTTGTTTAGGAAAGGAGACTTTTTTTTTTTTGAGGCAGAGTCTCTCTCTCTGTCACCCTTGGGTAGAGTGCCATGGCATCATAGCTCACAGCAACCTCAAACTCTTGGGCTGAAGAGATCCTCTTGCCTCAGCTTCCCGAGTAGCTGAACTACAGGCACTCACCACAAGGCCTAGCTAGTTTTTCTTTTCTTTTTTTTTTTTTTTTAGACAGAGCCTCAAGCTGTCACTCTGGATAGAGTGCTGTGGCATCACAACTCACAGCAACCTCCAATTCCCGGGCTCAAGCGAGTCTCTTGCCTCCGCCTCCCAAGTAGCTGGGACTGCAGGAACCCACCACAACGCCTGGCCGTTTTTTGGTTGCAGCCATCATTGTTGTTTGGCGGGCCGGGGCTGGATTTGAACCCACCAGCTCAGGTGTACGTGGCTGGAGCCTTAGCCCGTTGAGCCACAGGCGCCGAGCCTAGTTTTTCTATTTTTTTTTTCTTGCTCTTACTGAGGCTGGTCTTGAACTCCTAAGCTTAGGCAATCCACCCACCTCGGCCTCCCAGAATGCTAGAATTACAGGTGTGGGCCACCAAACCTGGCCATATTCTTAATGTTTTTATGTCGATAAAGGGGGAGAAGAAACAGATGAATGAAAACCTGAGACAGAAAGGAAAATGAGTAAATCTGGAGACAAAGAAATGGTAACAGATGAAAACAGAAAAAGAAAGCAAAGTGATTCTGAGTCTAGAATCAAGATGACGAGCACGAGCTGCCAGATCTGTTCTGCTAGCCTACACAGTGTTTCCAAAAATGTGGCTTAAACACGTACAGATTTCACCTAAAAAATCAGATAGCTGAATTTTTCTAAAAACAAAACAGAAGATGGGGCAATACCGGGCCCACGCTTCCCTAGGGAAACAATTGCCACTGTTCCTCCATAGAGGGGTTTTCACGAGTCCCTGTCTCCTGCCTCTCGTGAATAATTCAGATTTTGAATTTGTAACCCTTGACCAGATCTCTTCAATGCAAGAAGGCAATGATGTCATTGCTACAAAGTAGGGGCTCTAGACAAAAAGTTCAAAACTCTGCAAAAAATAGTATAAGAGCTTTAAAGGAAACGGGTTAGCAGGTCAACAGGAGATGAAAAATCAGAGGAGTGCTGTCTCCTAATGAGCCTGCTGAAGTGACAGTAGTGATTGGTCATTTTGCCTGGAGTGCCCTGCAGCCTGAAGCAGAGGTCACAGGACAGTCAAAGATAAAGAGTTCTGGGGCTGGTGGGGACCTCAGTGAGGTGACTGGCCAGCACCTGGCCCTGATGGGGAGTCAAAGAGAATGGGAGAATGAGGAGGGGTAGCGCGGGAGCAAAGGGCAGCAGAGGAAGGCCGGGGGGAGAGGAGGGAGAGGCCTGGAGGCAAGACAACAGGGTTTCTCTGGAATTTTTCTGGCAGGAACATGAAAATATTAAATGACAGATGCACATCAAAGGCCGGGGGCAAAATGAACGGAGAGACTTTTGGAGGAAAAGTGAACGCAAGTATAATTAGCACATTCATGAAAAGTTACTCCTATAAAAATGTACCTTTAGGACACCTTCATCTCCCTGCTATTCAACTTGTTGAAATCAACTAGAATATCTTCTTTAACAAAAAGGAAAAAAAAAAAAAAAACACAGTGAAAACAAGACCAGACTTGGTGAATCATAATGAGAAAAAAGTTCAGAGAATTATATTTTTGTGAAATGAGCCATGTGAATGTTTAAGAAGAATATTTTTAAACCACACACTTCCTTTCAAATAGCCTTACATGTGATTTTGAAGATTAGAAAAAAGTAGTTGTTCTTTCTTCTTCTGTGCAGAGGACTGTATACATTATCTCAAATTTTAAAGACGAAGGGAGATCAAAAGTTCAAAGTTTAGTAAGTTCTCACTGTCACATAATTCAAATCCATGTAAAAAGGGAAAGAACTTGGTGTTTATAGCTTACCCAGAGCCTGAGCCTTTGAGTCTGTATATTCTGTAAGTCCCTTTTATGTTTTAAAACCACACACACACAATGATATATTAAATGCAGAATAATTCTATAAAGTCATACCCCAACTAATAGTGTGGCAGCTCCTGGGAGAGACAGCAACAGGTGGTTGTGCCACTAGGGAGCCTTGATGGAGGAATTTCAGCTTTACCACCATGCCTGAGCTGTTCGTTTTGATGAAAATGTAATTGTAATTTTATTCTTTTATTCTTAAATCAACCTTTTAAAAATGAAGCTAAATAAACCTTTCTAATAATCAAAGCAATGTAAATTAAAATGAGACCCTTTGTTTAAAGTATTACAAAAAGTGGTAACACGGTGTTTGTGGGAAAATAAGAAGTCTAACAATGCCTTTCTTTCTTTTAGATAATGCATACTCATACCATAAAATTTAAAATGTACAAAGGATCTAAAAAATTTAAAATGCACAAAAGTTCTAAAAAATTAAGTCTCTTTCCTTTCCCTGTTTCCTAGACACCCAGTTCCTCTTCTTGGAATTAACTACTATTAAGAGCTTCTTGGTTGTCCTTCCAGAGAGTCTATTAAGTCATGGGTGGGGTTGTAAATTAATACACTTAATTGAAATGCAATGTAGTAGCATCTAGCAATATTTTAATTACTAGGTATGTTACCTTTTAACGCCACCCGTAAGACGCTACAAAATTAATCTATGTATCTAGATGCTTACTGCAACATTTTAGGGATCATGAATTGGAAACAACTAAATGTAAACAAACATAGTATATATCCACCCCATGGAACACTGTGTAGTCATTATAAAACATAAGAGTTATAAACAAAGACAGGGAAAGATGTTTCCCTCCTCACATTAGGGAAGGCAAAAAATAAGCAGTTAAGCAAAGTAATAATATAATAGCATTGCCGTAAGCCATCAAAAATTTCTGGATTCGGGCTCAGCACCTGTGGCTCAGGCGGCTAAGGCACCAGCTGCATACACCTAAGCTGGTGGGTTCAAATCCAGCCTGGGTCTGCCAAACAACAATGATGGCTGCAACCAAAAAATAGCTGAGCATTGAGGTAGGTGCCTGTAGTCCCAGCTACTTGGGAGATGGAGGCAAGAGAATTACTTGAGCCCAGGAGTTGGAGGTTGCTGTGAGGTGTGATGCCACGGCACTTTACCTAGGGCAACAGCTTGAGGCTCTGTCTCAAAAAAAAAAAAAAAAAAAAATTCTGGATATGCATGTGTTTATAAACGTATGTCTGGGAGGATATCCAAACAGTTTTCAATATGTATTAATTACAAAAGATTAGAATTGGGAAAGATTAGAATGGGGAAAAGAGAAGAGAAGAGGAGGATTACCATTTTTTAATCCTATGGTATTATTTCAATGTTACAAAGACCACAGACTGCTCTGACAACTTAAAAGAGTTTTAAAAATTAAATTAAAAAACAAAGTTAACAGAAATCATTATTACATAGATGAAGACAGTCACCTGTGAAGATATTTTCCATGTATGTTGTTTTGAAGACTAAGATAGGAAGGATCCAGACAACATTCAAGACCCAGGCATGGAGTAAGGCATAATTACATGGGAGGATGAATAGGAACTGTGCATGCAGAGAGCAGCCGTGGAGGAAAGTCCCAGAGCTGCCAGAGAGAGATGAGAATGGCCCCACTGCCCACAAAACACAAGTTTCTTTCTCTTCTTACAGACTTAAACTCTAAACTTGTGATTGCAAATACGATGGGTAGACAAAAAAAAGGTGATAGACATGAATGAAAAATAAAAAAAAAAAACCTGTATTTCTAAATCTAGGTATTTCAGAAGATCTCCAGTAATATTCCTAAGGCCCATACTTAGCAGATTTCATCCAGAAGTCAAAACTTTCTAGAAAAGGTACACATCGGGCATCCGTAGCCCAATGGTTAGGGTGCTGGCTACATACTCCGGGGCTTGTGGGTTCAAACCTAGCCTGGGCCTGATAAACAAACAAACAAAAAAACCAAAAAAGAAAAAAATAATAAAATAGCCAGGCGTTGTGGTGGGCACCTGTAGTCCCAGCTACTAGGGAGGCTGAGGCAAGAGAATCACTGGAGCCCAAGAGTTTGAGGTTGCTGTGAGCTGTGACACCGCAGCACTCTACCAAGGGTGACAAAGTGAAACTGTGTCTCGATAAAAAAAAATAAAAATAATAAAAAAAAAGAAAAGGTATGGCTTGGCGCCTGTGGCTCAACAGACTAAGGCGCCAGCCACATACACCTGAGCTGGCAGGTTCGAATCCAGCCCAGGCCAGCCAAACAACAATGATGACTGCAACCAAAAAATGGCCGGGTGTTGTGACGGGTGCCTGTAGTCCCAGCTACTTGGGAGGCAGAGGCCGGAGACTCGCTTGAGCCCAGGAATTGGAGGTTGCTGTGAGCTGTGATGCCATGGCACTCCATCCAGGGTGACAGCTTGAGGCTCTGTCTCAAAAAAAAAAGAAAAGGTAAACATATCAACTCTAGAAAATAAGCTGCAATCCGCAATCATAAACATTTATCTACTAGGAGTACATCCCAGGACCCTTAGTAGAGGGGACCAGTAGAGGCCTGAAATCTTAAAAAAGTTCAAAACCCTATATATACTATGATACATACTTATGATAAGGTTTAATTTATAAATTAGGCACGGAAAGAGATAAAAAAAGAAAAATAACAAAATAGAAATTATAGCAATGTGCCGGCACCACTATCCTTGCACTGTGGGAGCCCTGGGACATGAAATAAGAGTTCCTTCAACATAGTCACTGCGGTCAACTCCAGGGCAGGTAGAGCACACAGTTGGATACACTGGAGCACTGGCTCTCAACCTTCCTAATGCCACGACCCTTTAATACAGTTCCTCATGTTGTGCTGACCCCCAACCATAAAATTCTTTTCATTGCTACTTCATAACTGTAACTTTGCAATGGTTATGAATCATAATGTAAATATCTGAAATGCAGGATGTGTTTTCAATGTTACAAAGGGGTCGCCACCCACAGGTTGAAAACTGCTGCACTGGAGGGAGGGAGGATTCAAATCCTGGCCCATGGAAGACCCTGTCTCTCCCAAGAGGATCCAGATCCTAGGTGAGGGGCTGTCACTGGGGAGTGCCCCAGCAGGCAGGTGGGGCCTTAGGGGGACCAGCTGTCAGCTAAGCTGCGCCTGGGAGTTGAAAGAGCTGTTTCTTCCTCAAGCTTCTCAGATAAGAAAAATTAATCATCTGTTGGCCCTACCAGGAGCCCAAGAGATGGCCTCAAAGCCTGGGAAGAGCCTCGTCTGTCTTTATCACCCTGGCACCCTGTCCTGGGATGTGGCTGTGGCTGAGGAAGTGAGGCCAGCAGCTTCTGAGAGCTGGTGTGGCCGTCCCTGGGAGACTTCTGTCCCATGAAAGCACCCACAGTTGGCTTAACAGGGAGGCCCAGTTCCTGTAGGGCTGCAGCCACCGTGCCGGCTGTACCACCCCAGCTCTCCAATGGACGGTGCTCTCCCCTGCTTCCATGGATGGTGAGGACTCACCTGCCAACATGGACCTCCTCCCACCTCCCCCGGTGTACCTCCTCCTGCAGAGGGTGCCCCCTGCCCCTGTCCCACCACAGGCCCAGTCTCCACCTGGTCCCCTCAGGCCAGTAGAGAAGGAACTGCCACCGTCTCAGGAAGAGCCTGTTGGCTTCCCAGAAAGAGAGGTAGTTGTTCTTCCCAGAGGCCTTCTCCCTCGCTTCCCTATTCCCTGCTAGGTACATGTGCCTCTGACTTAGGTCTTTCAGGAAGCTACTGGCATGCAAATAAACTTTTTTCTTCTATTACTCTGTCTTTTGTCACTTTAATTCACAGGCCCACAGGAACAATTTTTTTTGATACAGAGTCCTACTCTGTTGCTCTGGGTAGCGTGCTGTGCCCTTACAACTCACAGCAACCTCAAACTCTCTTGAGCTTGAAGGATCTTTTGCCTCAGCCTCCATTGTAGCTGGGAGTACAGGCACCTGCCACTCTACTCCCGGCTAATTTTTCTATTTTTAGCAGAGACGGGGTCTTGCTCTTGTTCTTGCTCAGGCTGGTCTCCAGCTCCTGAGCTCCAGCAATCCACTGGCTTCATACTCTCAGAGTGCTAGAATTATAGGTGTAAGCCACCATGCCCAGCCAGCCCAAAAGAACTTAAAATAAGAAGGTAGAGGAAGAATTTTTCCTCCCCAATACACCAAACCTAGCAATAATCACCACTTCATGGTGAAGTGACTTATTTATTACTTTTTTCTAGTTTTACTTATTTTTTAAAAAAGGTTTAGCACATAGGACATCAAGTTAGTTTTCAAGTACTGAGAAGTAAAGTGAACAGTGGCTCCAGTTAGGATCATGAATGAGGCTGAACTTCAGGAACAGGAGGGCTGGACTTAGACACTGACTTCATGCCCTTTTCAAACTACCCAATTCCTCTCAGGCTCAATTTATTCATCTTAAAATAGCGACGATAAATACCCAGTTCATTGGGTTGTTTTGATGTAAGTAAAGCACTCCACAGTATTAAGCTCAAAGGAAGAGCCCAAAGCATGCTATCTGTTAGTTTCACCTCTAAACCAGTAATTTGCGATGTATATTAGATACAAGTAAGTGTTCGCCTAATCCTTCAGTTTGCCGACCAGTCTCTCAAGATAATACTAGGCCCATCTAATTTCATTATCCAGATACAAACTGACAGAATTCATGTGGTTTTGCTGCAAAGGATGCCAACTCTAAACCAACAAAACAAATAGACTTATATTGCATTTAATTAATTCCTGAGGTTTTATGAACTCATCTCTTCCTCAGGCAAATCCATGATCCTTTATTCTTCAAGTTTTTTCAGTCAGAATGTACGCCAGTCAAGAATCTGAATTTCAAGCACTTTAAATTCAAATTATTTAAATTTATTGAAAATAAAAGAGAAACATCTCAGTCATTTAAAGATGAAAAAGTAACATATAATATATTTTACTCAAACACCAAACTTCTATAAAAACTTTTATAAAAATGTATACATTTTTTAAACATTTTAAATGCATAAAGATTTTCATGTATAATACTGTATTTACCTGTCAACACAAACTCTCTCCAAAGAAGAATATTATATAGACTATATTTTATCATTAGGGACAGTCCCAGTCACTGACATTGGATGTCTAAATAACAATTATAATGCTTTGTTTTCTGAGGGGAAACAATGAAAACCTTTACCATCTCCTAGTCTATGTGTCCTTGCTAGAGAATGTCAACTTAGCCCACTTACATTTATTTTTCACGTAGAGAAATAGCAGGGTTTGTTTCACACTGGTGCTGCGTATATGCACATAAATTCCACCATTTAATTTTCGTGTCTGGAAGAAGAGGAGCTTATAATTATGCCATGAGGTATAACTGTAATTAGGTTTTCAATTACCATAGGTATCCCTATGACCCAATTGTAAAATAACAGAGAGTTATGGAATTGTGTTATTGGGATGGCTTTTTTCCCCCTTGAACCACTACATTCTTCAAACCTCAAGAACCATGAGAAGATCTTACAGTTAAGAAGTTGTTTTTATAAATAAAGAACTAAGCTAATACAACTGTATTTAGCACTGATAGGACTTTCATACATGCTTGTTGGAGCTTTATAATCAGTGTTATGGTTATGATTTATATCCAGAAATATAGGTTAATGGTAAGTTTAGGTTAAGTAAGTTTAACCTAATTACCTCTAGTGATGCTAATAAGGCTTTGCAAATTAGAGCTATACAGTGCACTTCACACAGCCTCCTTTACGCTTCTGTTCTGTGGAAAACTAAAATATGTACAACGCATAATTTGCTCAAGTCTAAGACACTTCCTTGGGCGTGTTGGGGGCGAGGCACGGAGGCATAGGAGAAGGACACACACCTACTTACTCTAACTCCTTCCCCATTAAGTACGACACTTCTTGACTTATGTAGACTATGGTGTGTGTAATATCCTACATAAAATACAATATCATATAATTACCCCGTAGTCCCACTGTTTCCATTCTAGGAAGGGGGCAGATAAAATGAAAAGAAGCACTTTCAGTTCTTTGTTACATTACCTAACTACTAGAAGTAGCCTGTTCATTTAAAATCCTCATTACAGGTTCCAAGCATCAAACAATCTTAGAAAAACACAGAATATCTTTAGGGAAAAGAAAAAGGTAAAGGAAACAGAATATCTGAGCACACCAATAAAGCATGTGCAAACTACAAAGTGCCGAATAATTTCATTCCAAAATACCTGAAGAGCCCACTTTCACTCACATTTACCCAGCACGTTGCTAAAATGCTAAGAACAATGTACACTTTATACATTCAAAATACCCTAAGTCATATGGAGTATGATAAGGCTGTGCTGAAGAAAAGAACTGACTCTTGCAAATAAAGAAATTGAGCTTCAGGCTGGGCGCCTATGGCTCAAACAGCTAAGGCGCCAGCCACATACACCTGAGCTGGCGGGTTCAAATCCAGCCCAGGCCCGCCAAACAACAATGACGGCTGCAACCAAGAAATAGCTGGGCATGGAGGTGGGCGCCTATAGTCCCAGCTACTTGGGAGGCTGAGGCAAGAGAATTGCTTAAGCCCAGGAGTTGGAGGTTGCTGTGAGCTGTGATGGCTTGAGGTTCTGTCTCAAAAAAAAGAAAGAAAGAAAGAAATAGAGCTTCAAATAAAATGAGGTTTCTTAAATGGCAGTGATTCTCTGCTCCCAGTATTATCAGGAAACAAAATTGGAGATTCTATCTAGATACCTCTAGGGGAGAAAAAATTTTCCTGAGTACTTGGAAATATAAGAAGGTAGTTTACATCCAGTCATTGCAGGTTTGTCCCCAATAAATCTGCATCATAATTCTCATATAAAACCTATAAAGGGGCATTTAGTACTTAAATAGACAGAATGTATTAATAACATGCCAACGGCACTGGAAACTTCATGATCTGATCTAAAGGTCAACATGGGCATAAAAGCTGCTATTCAAAAGAAAGAGTTCTATTAAGTTGTAAATGTACCCATGTAAACACTTTGTGTTCCTAGAAAATATCATATTTTTAATTTTCAGATTATTTCTTTTCCTTGTGTCAGAAAGTATTGTTACCATGATATTACTCTTAAAAGCGTGATTTAGTTTGATACAACAATGTCAGCTGTAGAGAGAAAATTTTGTCCTCTATTAATTTAAAAATAAATCAAGCCATGAAGTAATTTCTAAAGTAGACTCTCTCTTCTCTTTCCTAAAATACATATGGAAACCAGTCAAGAAGGATTTCAAATAAGAAAAAAACAATTTCCTATTTTGAAATTAAACAAAATCCAAGCTACTTAAACATATTAATAAGTACTATTTCAAGATTTTGAGGTTAGGAGAGTTACGGGAATCTTTTTTGATATTTTAAGATTCTAATTCCTCTCTCTTCCCTCCAAACACACAGAGGTGCCAAAAATACATATGCACATTTAGGAAAGAAAAAAGCTGCGTTAAATTTGAATACTCAAGTCACATTTGAGTTCTCCAATTACAATGTGACTTGTATTCATCTTTTATTATCAGTATACACATGTATTGAGTATTACAATTTTAATACAGTTTTTTTTTCCTTTCTTAAAGTGTGTATACATTTTTTTGGCACCCTTTGCATATGCCCAAACACATGTAAAAATAATCAACTTCTCTTAGAAGTACAGGTCTACAAACGTTTGAAATGTGAAACTGAGTGGTTAGATGATTTAATAATTCTGTGAATCATTCTACTAACTTGCTTTTTCCTGGTCATTTGTTAGGGTGCCTAAATGTTAGGGCTGTGTTTGCCCAAATGCAGACGCAAGAGGAAAACTCTCACAAAACAACACAAATCCAGAAGCTGACAACAAAGCACAATGGAAATTTCCTGTTCCCTCAGAAAATGAAAACAATACCAATATGGATGAAGACACAATAAACATGAAACTTCACTTAGAATTCCTAATTCCTCCAAACCTAAGATCTAGTCTCTCCAAAAAATCTGTAAAACTAAATAATGCAAGCTAAGCCTACAACAGCTAGTCTTTTGTTAATTTTCTGGGTATCTTCAAAACTGGTTTTTCTCTCGATGATAACAAATGTTATCATTGGCAAAGAATGAAAACATTGTTAAAGATTTGGGTCATACAATGTTTATTTCTTTTAATGTGTACGTATTTCATTAACATGCAGTAATGAATGTTAATGTTCTTTGTTACTCCCAAGTGGCTATGGGAAATACTATTAGTCATCTATAAGGCAGAAATCTTAACATAGACACGTGGGAAATCAGAAACCTTATACTAGAGCTTTGATTTCTCCAGCAGATCTTGAAACTAGCATATCAACCACAACAAGATGACTCAAAACCAGCATGTTATAACATCAAGAAAATACTCCAAAAGCAATAGATATGTTTATGAAGCAGTTTTATTCACTAGCTAACTACTAATTCCAAAATATTCTTCTGTATTCATTATTCATCATTCAACTTAAACTTTATAATGTAAGTTCTAAACACTGCATCTAAGTTTAACATTGATAAATAACTGGGCTTTTTTTTTAAATTCACAATCTCTTTCAACCATAAGACTATGATTTAAGCTTTTGTTTTATGCCAAATAGTGCCCAACTTGCTTAAAAGAATAATAAACCTATTTGCCAATAGAATCGGGAAAATATAGAACGGGGGCTTTTCCCCCTCAATACATATTTCTTAAAAGGATTTGAGCCAATGAAAATACAATCTTGCTAATAGATAAAACAATTTAATTCTGGAACATCTGTGTCTGCAGTTTGTATCAAAGCCAAGTAATTGTTAATCCTTAGAGAAACGGGAAAGCATTGGGTCAAAGTATCATTTGCCTTCAATCTTGATTTATAATTTCCTCCAAAAAAAAGGCAAAGTACAACTTCTGCCAAGAAGAGGAAAACAAGGCTTAGCTTTCACATCAGGAAAAAACCATAGCAATCTTTTTTGCATATAATAATCACTGTTATTTAGACCACTCATGCAAAAGAATGAACCAAATAAAGGAATAAGGAATCTATAGTTCTGGCAGGATCTGCAGAAAATAAAGCAGTTATTGTATTTTCTATGACCTGGGCCACAGGAAAAAGAATCTTTCTTCTACCACACTATTTCTGTGAATAAAATAACTCATGAAAAGAATCAGGGCTGCTCACCATTTTACAAAATTATAGAACCCCATTGTTGAAGGGGACCTGAGCAAACATCTAGGCTCAAAGCCTGAAGACTTCCTGAGGCATCTGGATCAATCCTTTCCTCAGCGCGGCTCATTCAGTTACTAGAAGGGACTGCCTTCTCCGAATGAAACTTGCTGCCCAAATCCAGCCTCTCAGGACTCACGTGAGGACTGTCCTCAGGGATCAAAAAAATATAAGCCTATTCTTTCCTCTACTTGGCAACCAGATGAATGTTTTATAATAGCAGCCCTGTCTCCCTTTAACTTCCTAGGACATCACGGCCCCAGTTCTTCACTCCTACTGGGACACAATTTCCAGACCTTCTCAGCACAATCTCCACACCCCAACACGGAGAACATTCCAATCTGGCAACATTGCTCTTAAAATGGAGTGTACGGAGTCGAGCACAAGACTCAGACCTACCATCTTCGACCCAGAGCACAAAGGGGCATTATCTCCAGAAACTGGATACTAACGTGCATTAAATCTGGTCAACACGTCAGATGAACTTTCTATCAGCAATGATACCACAAATCTGGCCTGCACTGAACTACAATCACATGAAGTTTTTTATCAAACCAAGTCATCTTCATTTCAGTTGATTTTGAAAAATCTAAGTTTACAACATAGCATGTAAGCTCTGTTAAAGTAGTACCATCAGCTTCAGTTTACCATGTCTGTCATCTTTTTTTGTTTGTTTGTTTTGAGACAGAGTCTCACCTGTTGCCCAAGCTAGAGTGCCATGGCATCAGCCTAGCTCACGGCAACCTCAAATTTCTAGGCTCAAGAGATCCTCCTGCGTCAGCCTCCTGAGTAGCTGGAACTACAGGTGCCTGCCAAATGCCTGGCTAATTTTTTCACTTTTAGTAGAGACGGGGTCATACTATTGCTCAGGCTGGTGTCAAACTCCTAAGCTCAAGGGATCTTCCAATCTCGTCCTCCCAGAGTGCTAGGATTACAAGCAGGAGCTACCAGGCCTGCCCCTTACCATGTCATCTTATACAGACAATTTTCTGAATTTTGACTGTCATCAGTTGTCACTCCCAGCTGGGTTTCAACCACACTCCCAGTCACTGATAAAAATGCTGTGATGAGCACTTCTAACTTCCAAATCATTTCCCCATACTGGACATCTTTTTACCAAAAAAAACTAAGTTTTCAGAATGCACTTGTTTTAAATGTTGTGAATAGCTTCACTAGGCTGAGAAACCCAACACATGGCAACATGTAAGGAAGGAATAATTTGGTTAAAAACAGTTTTGTTGGATGAGTACAAGTCTCCACTAAAGTTTTCTTGATTATACCAAGCTGTGTATTATCTCCAGGACTTAGGAATCTTGACAGGACTGCCAATGAATGTCTGTGAGTTGTGAGTTTTAAGCCATTTACCATAAGATACATCTAAACTCTCAGCGTTAACCAGATGGGTGTTGTCAAGCAGCCCTAGGTATCAAATTAAAATGAGCTGAAACACTGGCATTCCCTTAAGATGCCTCTTTCTGCCCTGCTCAGTTCTGCAAGACAGCAGGTTTTCACAAGGCACTTGCGAGAGTGGCTTATAAACTGCCTCTTTAGCCAGTTTTTCTTAAATAATACTTAACCCATACAATTGAGAAAGCATTCTATTTGTTCAACTTGGAAGAGCTGGAGAAGGAAAAATTGGAATGTACCTGAGGAACCATTTGATTGCCAGTTATAGCCAGTTCCATCTGCCTGCTCTGATCCTAGGATCACCCCAAAAATATTCTAAGAGATGGAGAATTACTAAAACGATAAAATTAGGATGACGTGAAGGATATGTATTATGCCCCCAGAAGTGGACGCTGAGTCCCTGGGGACCCGTGAGCTTTCTTAGCCATCTTTTCTGTATTTTTGGATATAACTACAGTTATATATAGTTAGCAATTATAACTATTCTTTTTTTTTTTTTTTTTTTTTGAGACAGAGCCTCAAGCTGTCACCCTGGATAGAGTGCTGTCACATCACAGCTCACAGCAACCTCTAATTCCTGGGCTCAAGCGAGTCTCTTGCCTCTGCCTCCCAAGTAGCTGGGACTACAGGCGCCCGCCACAACGGCTGGCCATTTTTTGGTTGTAGCTGTCATTGTTTAGCGAGCCCGGGCTGGATTCAAACCCATAAGCTCAGGTGTACGTGGCTGGTGCCTTAGCCTGTTGAGTCACAGGCACCGAGCCTATAACTATTCTTATAATTATAAGAATTATAATTAATTCATTTAATTACTAATTTATAAGAACTCATACAGCAGTGTTTTTCAACCTTTTTTATTGTTATTTTTTTGAGACGGTCTCACTTTGTCACCATCAGAAAAGTGTCATAGCGTCACAGCTCAAGGCAACCTCAAATTCTTGGGCTGAAGTGATCCTCTTGCCTCAGCCTCCCAAGTACTGGGACTACAGGTGCCCGCCACAACACCTGAATATTTTTAGAGACAAGATTTCACTCTTGCTCAGGCTGGTCTTCAACTCCTGAGCTCAAGCAATCCACCTGCCTGGGCCTCCCAGAATGCTAGGATTACAGGCGTGAGCCACCGCGTCTGGCCCTCAATCTTTTTTAATCTCACAGCACACTTGAACCTATAGTTAAACTTCCACAACACACTTTACACTGATCAAAAAAAATTAAAAAAGGAATAAAACAAAGAATATACTTCCTGTGCTTTGAACTTTTTTTTTTTTTTTTTTTTTTTTTTTTTAAAGAAATTCAAGCTGTCACCCAGGGTTGTGTGTTTTGTTTTGAAAACTAAAAGCAAACACCAAATAATGGGCGAAAGCGAATCACTTGAGCCCAAGAATTTGAGTTTGCTGTGAGCTGTGATGCCGTGGCATTGTACCCAGGGCAACAGCTCAAGACTCTGTCTCAAAAAAAAAAAAACAAATGAACTTGCTCCATGCGCAACATTCTTATAGACCTGTCCACATTGCC
>CAUYON010144534.1:0-11535 GCA_963573935.1 Arctocebus calabarensis
AAAAAAAAAAAAGCCTAAATGGCAGCCAGCAAGGTCTAGGGGTAGAAATAGACACATTCCACCAAGAGGAACAAAGAATTACAGCAGACTTAGTGTCTGAAATGATGCAAGCCAGCCAGCAATGGAGGCACCATTCCATCAGTAATGTTTTCTGTGCACTGGAGTTTTTCTTTTTCTTCTCTTCTTTTTTTTTTTTTTTGCAGTTTTCGGCCAGGGCCAGGTTTGAACCTGCCACCTCCAGTATACGGGGCTGGTGCCCTACTCCTTGAGCCATAGTGACCACCCAACACTGGAATATTTTTAAGGGAGGCCCAGTGTGGGGCACAAGGTCAGGGCTTAGCAGCCTCAAAAACATTTGCAAGTTTTACCCTCTGAAAATGAAAAAGCTTCACACCTAAAATGAGCATTTATACCCATGTTTTATATCTACGTCCTGTGTATATATAACATCTCTTAAAATGTGTATACGTTTTCTTGGTACCCTCTGTGTATGGTATACACACACACACACACACACATCAGACCTCTATAAGGTGACCACCCAAGGGATTATAACAAACTGGTCAATGTACAGAGATGGTCAACATAAGGAACTAGGCCTACTATGCTAATATATACATGTGATACATGTCCAGTCTATAAAAATTAGATCAACTTAAGGAGGTCAGTCCAGAGAGGTGGTCAACTATGGAGATTCTATTGTATTTGATCTTTATCCCTGTTTCCTGGCATACAACTCCTAAAATCTCTGTAAGTTCCAAAGTACATGCTAATATTGACTGATAGTTTAAAGATGAGGCTGGTCACTAGAAAAACCAAGGATCTGAGGTTGAGATTTCAGCCCCACTCCCCCAACCTCAGGGGAAGGGAAAGAGACTGAAGGTCAGGTTGCTCAGGAATGGTTTAGTCAATCATGTCTAGGTAATGAGGCCCCCATAAAACCCCAAAAGACTAGGTTTGGAGGGCTTCTGGACAGCTGAACATGTGGAGGTTCCGAGGGGGTGGCACACCCAGGGAGAGCACAGAAGCTCCACACCCCTCCCCTGCACTCCCCTAAGTAACTCTTCATCTGTATGGTCTGTAATATCCCTTATAATAAACTAGTAAACGTGTGTTCTGTGAGTCACTGTAGCAAATTAATCATACCCAAACAGAAGGTTGTGGGATCCCCAACTTGAAGCCGGCAGATCAGAAGTTCCAGAGGCCTAGACTTGCGACTGGTAGGAAGGAGGGGTGAGTCTTGGGGACTAAGTCCTCAGCTTAAAGGACCTGACACTATCTCCTCCAAGTAGAAGATCAGAATTGGATTGGAGGTCACATGTCTGGCGTCCACTACAGAAGTGAATGTTTGTTTGTGGGGGAGACACCTCCACATATGGTCACAGAAGTCATCTTCTGTCTTCTGTATTTATGATTATTTCAGTATGACAGCAGAGGAAAAAAAATGTTTGGGATTTTCCACAAACAAAACCCTATTATGCACAGGACAACCCTTCAGCAAAAAGGATCACTTGGCCCAAAATGTCAATAGTATTGTAGCTGAGAACCCTGACCTAAGTGAATAAATGCTCAGCTCAAGATGTCAGAAGATCTATCTTAGTTGTGTAACTGATACAAAATTCCCCCACACCACTGGAAAGCCTTCTGTCCAACCCACGTGTCCCCAGACTGACATTTAGGTCCTCTCATACTGTACAACTCAATCCTTCTTAGAGAAGCTCAGGAATGAAGGCAGCTAGCTGACTTTTTACCCCAACTCTGCTGCTGGCCCTGAATCTGGACATGTCATGAAACTTCTCTGTACTTACTTCCTTCCCAGTAAGACAGAAGGGTTGGAAAATATTACGGAGTTCTTCCAGCTCCAAAATTCTATCTTAAATGTAAGGCTTGGTCTTATCTATTAACAGTGAACTGAAGAGAAAGGGCAAGAAGTATGCACATCCACCCTCTCAAGGACTATGGTTCTTATACTGTGGAAACTCAACTGGATTAAAAGGAGCTCAGAGAAGCCAGGAGCTCAGGTAAGAGGGGCCCAAGAAAGAGCTCTGTAGACGTGGGCTAAGAAACCTGCCCAGGCCCTCAGAATGAAATATGAAAGTCCTGACTAGCCTCTCTCCTCTGTTTCCAGGACAATATTTTTAATGAAGTATTCAAAGACACACACAAACAGTTCAGAACCTCCAAACCCAGAGTCACTGAGAGTAATAGGAGTAAGTTAACTTCTTTCCTATGTCCACAAAAGGCTTGAAGCCCAAGCTAAATTAAAGCTCTTTCTAGTAAGTGATTCAGCCCAGTCCTGTTATTCAAAGATTCTTTAGGAGAGCAAACAGGGTGGTGAACCCAAAGGTACAACTCAGATGGGAAGAGACACATCATTCGCATCTGAACAGAGAACAGGGGTCCACAGTCTCATTTCTAAAGATTCTTTTTTTTTTTTTTTAAATTACATAAAGATTCTTGGGGGTGAAGGCAAAAGGGCAAAGCATATACACAATGTAAACAAAAATGCAGTGAGGGTTCCGCTAGCAGAGTGGTGGGAAGCAGCAGCTGGAACAAAACTAAGCCCTGCGCCACAGAGCGCTGGCAAAGACGACAGGACGTGGGGGAGGTGGGTCAGTTCTGCCAGGCAGTCAGTGCAGTGCAGGTCAGGCTGCTGTTCACCCCACACTCCCCAGCACAAATCGCTCACCCTTCTCACCCCACCTGCTGTCATAAGCAAAAGATGGCCCAGCCCCAGGCAGCTGGCAGAAAACAAGAAGGCAAGAGATGGGGAGGAGCAGGGCAAAGTCAAGGGCCATCCCCAGTGGAAGCCATACCTTGCAAAAGTGCCCTGGGGGTGAGGGTGGCAACATCACCTAATGATCTGCCACAATGAGACACTCCTCAAAACCAGCTCAGCATTGTCCAAGGTTCCCAGCATCCTCACACTGCTCAGAAGGGGGTGGTGTGGAGCGAAGCATGGTGATGGTGGGGGGGCAATCCCAGAACAGCTCCCAGAGTACACTAGGGCATTCAGGCCCAAAGGGACCACGTATTCATTCAACATTTACTGTGTATACACCACATGCCAGGCACTGCACCAGCAACTAGGGATACAGTCTCTGCCCTGGGGATGCTCATGTAAGACCAGGAAGAACAAGGACACAGATGATAACAGACATTAAGTGCTAAACACAGAGCAGGGTCACCCAACCAGCATGGGGCAAGCAGCAGTCTAAGCTAACACCTGGTTTTAGGAAGAAGTAACAGCAGAAGGAGAAGGGTACAGGGAAGGGGGGCATTCCGAGGAGAAACACACAAGCAAAAGGGCGGTGGAGCAAAAGAAAATTAGGAAGTACAGTCGGTTCCGTCCCAGCCTTTGCCGTCTCTGGTCATCTAACACTTCACTACCTAAAGGAACTCTGGGATAATCTTATAAAGTCCAATCTATCCATTTTTAAGAGGGGAAAACTGAGGCCCATCAAAGGATCATGATCTGTCTGGGAGCACAGGGCTGGTGAATGGCTGAACCCCAGAACCCCATTCTCCTAATTCTCACTAAACAAAGTTCCTTCAAGTATCTCCCAGTCAGAATCTGACCACTGACTGAGCCCCTCTGGACAGACTGCCAGCTCCAGCACCGTCCTCCACTGGACGAGGTCTGTTCTGAGCACCCATGCTTTGGTTCTCTTTCAGGCCTCAGCTAGATGGAGAAGTCCAGTGGCATCATCCCCAGGAACTACAACATGGCAAGAATAGTTCCTGAGAAAGCAAGAGTGGCTGTCTACCTCCTCTGAAAGGAACAGTCCTGGAGGAAAGCTATGCACATGTGTGTACTGGCAAAAACAAAGACGGGGTGTTCTGAGAGCTGAAGGAAATGATCCACCAACAGAGAACTGGTGAGTCCCCGGTACTACCAAACCAGGCAGGCTCAGTTAAGACTCTTCCCCCTTCCTCCCCAGGAGCTCCTCTGGCAGGTCACACTGAGCTGTGAGAAGCAGTCATTTTAGGGAAGCTGTAGGCCCCCCTCCTGCCTATGCCTTACAAGGTGGGCAGTCAGCCAGGAGACCAAGGCACTGGAGCTGCAGGGCCCTGCTGCTCTGTCACCTCCACCTCTGCCTCCAACAGTACTTGTTCTATCCTGGTCCTCCAGCCTTCAGCCTGCCACCCACTCCAGATCAGAGCATGTACAGAGTGGAAGAAAGTATTCATTAGCTTTGAGTGTAACCTTCTATAGAATCTAAATAGAAGGCACAGTTATTCAACCACCAAGGCAGAATTTCACTTCTTCTTGTAACAAAACAAAGATGCATGTCAACACTCAGCTAGCTGGTAAAAAACTGTCCAGAAAGAGGCTACTGGGCACCCTGGTTAAACCTATTTCCTATCCTCATCTCCATGCCTGGTGACCCTCAGCTCCAAGACCCTGAAGCATGGGCATGATGAAAACATCCAAATGATCACAAATCTTTCCTGTCCAAGATGCCTCAAACTCTGCCTCTGACTGCACAGTCAAGTGGGGTCACCAAAGGCTGGCCCCGGTCTTCAGGGTAGAACAGACATGGATATTCAGGGTGAGGAAGTAGCCTGCCTGAAAAAACAGGCTTACTCAGGAGCTGGAAAGCTATATTAGGTCTACTATGACAAAGGGATTATAATGGGAACCCTGTGTCCTAAACCTCACATCTGCCAGGAGGTAACGGTGCTGTACTTTTGTGGAGAGGACAGAGAGGGTGAAAGACTTCCTGCTCTTGTACCCAAACAACAAGGCTTTAGAACTTGTCCTCCTGAAAGGCAAATAAATGTAGTTCTACTTTCCAAACCTCACTGTTTGAGAGAACTTCTTGTTTTCTCTCTTTGCTTTTTAAAAACAGATGAATGCTCCCCTAGGAGGAAAAGCAGCTGTAAATATAGAAGAGGGTGGAAAAAGAATCCTGCTTGGAGTTCCAGAAGAACCACTGTACTATTGTAAAAGCCTTCTCAAAAGAAGTAACACACCCTCTTCCAAACAAAAACACACGACTTCATCCAAAATTCTTCTCTGAAGTGTGACCTTTGGGCAGATGATTTCTCCACATGTTGCTTTCTCCTTTCCTTGACACTAAGGCTTTGACTCAGAAAGCAAGTTAGTCATTTTCTTCCTGGGAGCCTTAGAAAGAACTGGTCACAGCTCTCTCAGTGCACCTGCTACTGAGTTCTCCATCGTCATCACCATCATCATCAATCATGAAAGGAGCACACTTTATTACACTGCTACAAACATTTAAACCAATCTAAGCCATTATCTTTCTAGGCAAACTGGGCCACAGTGTATACTGGTGGAGAAGAGAATGGGAAGAGGGTATAAATCTGAGGCAGCAGGCCTGGTTCTACTTTATTACTTTCCAAAAGCAACAGCATTTTTCAAAGGCTCGGGATTCTGGGACATCACCCATTGGCTTATAAAATCCTTCCATCACAACAGGAGAAGGAAAGCCACCCCAAAATCCATATATCAAAAATAAAAGGTCTAAAAAAGAAGTTTTAGAGAAAGTTTGTAAGAAGGAAATTCAAGCTGGCTTTATTTTCATATAATCTACAATTAATGCATTTTCCCTTTGTAACCACACTTCATATCTACAATTCCAGACATTTAGATTTGCTTCTTAGATTTAAACTGGGTAACAGGGAATTGAGCTGGCTGAAACTGGTCCCAGCCCACAGATGTCACCAACCTGTTTCAAAGCCCTAGGACAGTAGTTCTCAACTTGTGAGTCGCCACCCCTTTGTAACAATAAAAATACATCCTGTATATCAGATGTTTACATTACAATTCATAACAGTAGCAAAGTTACAGTTATGAAGGAGCAACAAACATGTTATGGTTGGGGGTCACCACAACATGAGGAACTGTATAAAAGGGTCGTGGCTTTAGGAGGCATTAGGAAGGATGAGAAGAACCACTGCCCTAGGTGGATATGGGAAATGAAAGGGAGATGGGAGTAAAGTTAACATGATGCTTAAAGCTCCAGGAAAGTCAGAAGTGGAGGACACTGCTTTTAATTCATACATAATTGTATAATTCAAAGAAAAAATGCAACAAAAGTCTGTAAGCCACATGAGTGACAAGGCAAAAAAGGAAAATGTATTTACAAAATACATTCAAATTTCCAAACTTCCCAGAGGAATCAATACAAATGCCAGTCATATAAATAAATCCAGTCTAACCATTCTCAGTGGCCAGCGGTCAGGTACCGTTCACACCCTCCTTCTAGGACCACCACACAGAGGACCTGGATCAAACAGCAGCATCTGGCCTCACCACCACTCCCCAAGAACCCTCACCAACTTCTAGGATGAGCACATTTTCCATGTGAACCAGGGTTTCAAGAGAATCTTAAGATGAGATGAATTCTTAAAAAACAAGTCTGATCCTTCCTGCCCTTCCCATGTCCTCTGAGGTCTTGATTCCCACAGTCCTAAAGGATGATCCACTGAGCCTCCAGACCCTGCTCTGTGTCAGGTGACTCTAAATCCTACTGGGTACCATACTCCCAAAGCACTGGCCGATTGCCATTTACCTCCAGTGGTCCACCTTCATCTACCCCATGTATCATCATTTCCTGACAGTCTATAAACAGCTTGCAAAATGCTTGAGGCATGGTCCCCAACCCATCAGGAGCTTTCAGTGGAGTTGAGAGATTACGTAGTCAGACAGTAAAAAATCTAGAAAAGCGATGAGGCAGGGATACTGATTTCAGTATCCCATACAGGTGCAATAAATGCTAAATAGTGAGTCATGAGTAACTAGAAATAAGGAAGAATAAGCAATAGCTATTTGTTAGTTATGGACAAAATAGTGAAAAAAATAGGGAAAAAGAAAGAGAGAGAAACTGATCTGAACCAAGATAATCAAAGAGAGCCCTAAAAAGAAAAGGGAGAGCTGACCTGAAAGCCTTCAGGGATGAGTAAATATGGAAACAGAAAGAGAGAACATTCCTTCTGAGGGAGGAATGCTGAAATAACCAAGTTAGGTTGAGGAGGGTGGGAAAGAGGAAGAGAGGACAAGGATTGAAGAACAGAAAATAAATTCCATTCTGAAATCCTTCAGGGCAAAGGATAGTTCTTACCAGTGTCCCTAGTGTCAGCCATAGGGCAGACTCTGGTTATTCCACAAAGCATTATTAAGTATTCATACTCAGTGAATATGACCTTTGTAAGCTCAGTATTCAAACTGACCTTAAGGTAATGCCAGTTTGCACAGCTATGAAAAATAGGCAGAGAAATTCAGCCTTGGATCAGTAGAGAAGTCAACAAATGTTTTCAAGCAGTACTATCTGGCCTAATCCAATTCAACAAGCACTCACAAAAAGCCTCCTATATGCGCAGAGAATCCTTGGTCCCCACTCTCAAGGAGCACCCCGCCAGGGGAGGGGATGGCAATACCACTTCCCACACACACAAGGCTTTACTCTCTTGGCTAGTCTCACTGGAGATAAGAACCTGGCAAGAGAGAACAAGGCAGATTGCAAGGATGGCAGGATGACATGGTCTGGCCAGGGTGGTAGGGGCAGGAACCTGCAGAAGAAGGAACTGGCAGGGGCTGGTCTCTGACTAGGCTGAAGGAGTCAGGAGGGGGCGTCTTGGACAAGAACAGGCAGACAGACTCAGGTTTCAATTCCCAGATGGTGCCAAGATCTTCAGGCAGTGCTTTGGCTCAGTGAACACCAAATGCTAAGGTCAGTCAGCTCAGCCATCCTGCCTGTTTCTGGGAATGAGGGTTACACATTCCATCCTTCCCATCTGCCTGAGGCTTTTTTTATGCGAGCTGTGATTTCCTGTAATTCCCTGTTGCAAGGGGGACAGAAGGAGATCAATGAGAAGATGAGGAGCTGACAGTTTCTTTGTCCATCACACCACATTAAATACAGCTCAATAGTCCTGCACTAAAGTTTTACTGGCAGCTCTTATTCTGGGAAGAAGAGAAAAGAGGAAGGAAGCATTACATCTTAAAAGCCAGGAGGGAAGTGATCTTACCACTTTCCCCTTCTAGGCAGAGCCTCCCCAGCTGCATTCAGTGAGGGAGGAGAGAGGAAGGAGGAGACGGAGAAGTATGGACCAGCCTGGCTCCCAGAAACGCAGCCCCTTCCTGAGAAGCCAGATGCCTGGTGGCCACAGCATCCCTGACCCACCAGACAGAAGCAGCACAAGAGCAGAGCACTCTCTGGAAGGGTTGAGATCAACCTATTATTTCCCAATCTCTCTTTGAGAAACAGGTATTAATGAAATAGCCCCTATAAGATGATGAAAAAGGGCCCCAAAACACATGAAGGAATGGGCTCAGTTAAAACAGTAATAATAAAAACTCTGAAGGAAGAGACTCAGCTAAAACAATAACAATAGTCAGCCACTGTCCCCTTATTTGCTTCTCCATAATTGCTACTCAAAAGAGCACAAGAAGTAGCCCTAAAGATTTTTAAGTCTTCTCCTTAAATAACATCACCTGTTTGGATCCTAGGAGTAACTTTTGAGATTGTTTAGTTCCTGTATTCCAGTAAAATGACCGACCCACCCAGATCTAAAACCTGACTCAGCTGGTCTTAGACCCCAACTCATGGAACTGCATTCCAGTGGAGTGGCTGACCCACCCAGGCAGCAGCCCATACCAAAGGACCACTGATTCTGCCCCCAAACCAGCCAATTAGCAGGCCCGCTTGCCTAACCCTCTGCCCACCAAACTGTCTTTAAAAACCTGTGCCTGCAATTCTCAGAAAGGTGGATTTGAGAATTCTCCCGTCTCCCTGCTTAGAGCTCTGCAGAATGAACTTTGTGCTGTGCTGTGTTGTGCTGTGAACTCTGCTGTCTCTGGATATTTGGCTTCTTCTTAGGCAGCAGACAGATCGACCTGGTTGGGCAGCAACATTAATACAACTTGTACTTTCTTTCTTTTTTTTTTTTGAGACCGTCTCAGTATGTTGTGCTTGGTAGAGTGCTGTGGCATCACAGCTCACAGAAACCTCTAACTCTTGGGTTTAAGTGATTCTCTTGCCTCAGCCTCCCAAGTAGTTGGGACTACAGGCACCTGCCACAACTCCTGGATATTTTTTGGTGTAGTTGTCATTGTTTAGCAGGCCCGGGCCAGATTTGAACCTGCCAGTCCCGATGTACATGGCCGGCACTGTAACCACTGAACTACAGGTGCCAAGCCAACTTATACTTTCTTGAAACTTTTTTAGAACAAGTTACCAGAGTAAACAAATTTGAGATGTACATCTTTACAAAGGAAACAGGAGATTTAGCCCTCTTCCTCAACTATTAAATAAGCATAAGGGAAAAAAGTGCCCAGATCAAACACAGACTGGTTATAGGAATTTGGTGGATTCTCTGCCATCTTCTACACAGGATTCTAGCTACCCTAGAACTGCCACACTGTGCCCTTCCACACAGGGTGGTCATAACCCCACCCCAGTAACATGAAATTTGAGCATGATGGTAATAGTATTAATATTATTAACTGGCATTTGAGTGCATTTTAAACCTAATATCTGATTTGATCCTCACAACAACCTTAAGAGAATGATAAGTATTACTATTATCTCTTTGTTCAGGTAAGGACACCAAGGCACAGAGAGATTAAATAACCTGTCCAAGGTTACACAGGTCAGATGATAGTTAATTCACCCAAAATGCTAATGAGACAATCACTTTCAGTCACAGGCCACAGGTATCTCCTATTAAGAAAGCTTTTGACAGAATGGAGTGCAATTCCTGAATTCAGAGACATCAAATCCGAGAGATTCCTTTACAGACACATACCTGAGATTACCTTTCCCGTGATCTAAATATATGTTTGTCCCTAATCTTCTTAATCTGACATAACCAGGCTAGAACTGGCTCCAAAAATAAGCTTGATTCTCTGGGAAATAACTGATGGCACTGCATATTAATCCTCAAATTCTTATTACTCTCAATAAAAACTTTAAAAACCCTTAAATGGAAATGGGCTAAGAGGGGAAGAGATATTATGTTAAAATTTGTGTTCTTTAAGAGTCCAAACACTGGACAGTTTCAGTGGCTCACAGCTGTAATCCTAGCAGTCTGGAAGGTCAAAGTGGGAGGACTGCTTGAGCTCAGGAAATTGAAACCAGCTTGGGCAAGAGTAAGACCCCGTCTACGAAAAGAAAAAAAAATTAGAAGGGTATTGTGGCAGGTGCCTGTATTCCAGCTACTCAGAAGGCTGAAGCAGGAGGATCGCTTGAACCCAGGATTTTGAGTTTGCTGTAAGCTATGATGATGACGTGGCACTCAACCTTGAGCAACAGAGTGAGACTTTGTCTTAAAAAAAAAAAAGTCCACGCCAAGCGCTGTGGCTCACGCCTGTAATCCCAGCATTTGGGAGGCTGAGGCAGGTGGACTGCCTGAGTTCACAAGTTCAAGACCAGCTTGAGCAAGAGACTCGGTCTCAAAAAAAAAAAAAAATGAGTCCAAACATAAAGTATATTGCTTGGGTCTTTGTGCTTGTTTGTAAATTTAAAAAAAGATGTGTTCTCTTTAAGGTTTTTTACTGTTTTAATCCAAGTCAGTAAGTATCCATCTGCAGATGTGAGCTCACCAATTTTATCCTTCCTCTTTGGCTTAAATTATCTATTCCAATTGTATTACTACCCAAGAAAGATGGCTCTACACTTAGAAATGGTTTCAGTAATTTAATTAAGTTGTGCAGAAATGCTGATGCTTTCTTGGGTACCAGCCTGACCTTTCTCTGCTCCTTTCTGGTCTTGGAGGGTAAGTCCAGGCTGCTCCTTCCCCTTGGGCTGAGACCACCCCATTCCCTGAGTTCCACAAAATCCTTACAGAAGTGTGTGGGCGAAGAGTTCAGAATGCCTGCCCTTGCTACTGATCAGCTATGCCATCCTAGGCAAGTATTATTTTTAATCCTCTTTTAACTGTAAAATGGGTACAATATAAGCAAACTACTTCAAAGTTGTGAAGACTAAATAAGCTAATACATACAAAGTACTTAGAAGGGCACCTGGCACATAGAAAGCATTTAATGTGCATTAGCTTTTATCATCAGCCAGCCTTATAATATAAATAGTTCTGCGTAAATCAAGAACTTTGTACTGGCTCGGTGCCTGTGGCTCAACGGGCTAAGGTGCCAGCCACATATGCCTGAGCTGGTGGGTTTGAATCCAGCCCCGGTTCACCAAACAACAATGATGGCTGCAACCAAAAAATAGCTGGGTGTTCTGCTGGGTGCCTGTAGTCCCAGCTATTTGGGAGGCGGAGGCAGGAGACTCGCTTGAGCCCCGGAGTTGGAGGTTGCTGTGAGCTGTGATGCCACAGCACTCTACCCAGGGTGACAGCTGGAGGCTTCGTCTCAAACAAAAAGGGCGGCTCCTGTGGCTCAGCGAGCAGGGCACCGGCCCCATAAACCGAAGGTGGTGGGTTCAAGCCCGGCCTCGGCCGAACTGCAAAACAAAAAAATAGCCGGGCGCTGTGGCAGGCGCCTGTAGTCCCAGCTACTAGGGAGGCTGAGGCAAGAGAATCGCTTAAGCCCAAGAGCTGGAGGTTGCT
>CAUYON010144535.1:0-25729 GCA_963573935.1 Arctocebus calabarensis
TACCTCTTTCGTGTTTACATGGATGGAGCTGGAACATATTCTTCTTAGCAAAGCATCTCAAGAATGGAAGAAAAAATATCCAATGTACTCAGCCCTACTATGAAGCTAATTTAAAGGTTCCATATTAAGACTATAACCCAACATAGCACAAGAATATGGGAAGGGGGAAGGTTGGGATTGAGGGAGGTAATTGGTGGGGCCACAACTACAGTGCATCTTAGAAGGGTACAGGCGGAATTTACTAAATGCAGAATACAAATGTCTTCATACAATAACTAAGAAAATGCCATGAAGGCTATGTTAAACAGTTTGATGAAAACATTTCAGATTGTATATGAAACCTGCACATTGTACTCCTTGATTGCACTAATGTACACAGCTATGATTTAATAATTTAAAAAAAAAGAGAGAGAGGCTTAGGGAGGCAATGAGAAAACACACCTATTTAACACCTGACTCCATAGAGGGTCAGATTATTTTAAAAGACAAATTTATCCCTCAAGCAGCCTCAAGCATGCAAAGAAAACTCCAGAAATTGGCTATAGTCCCAGACCATAACCTGGAGAATCTTCTTAAAACAGCCACTACGGTCTTTTGTAACCGAGATCTGGAGAGAAAGGAGGAAAAAGAGAGAAAGGAGCAGAAAAGAATGACAGCTCTAGTAATGGCACTCTGACAAACGAGCAACCTTCAGGGGCAGAGGGAAACCAGAGGAGTGAAAAACAAGTGCTTCCAATGTGGTCAGACTGGCCACTTCAGAAAAGACTGCCCCCAGCAGCACCACTGGCTGGGCAAGCCACCTGGCCCATGTCCAGAATGCAAGGGTGACCCCTGGAGGGTGACCTGTCCCCAGAGGCGAAGGCCTTCTGGTACAGTGACCCCCTCGGAGCCCAAACTGGACTGAGAGTACCTGGGGCAAATTTTCATGATTCCAGCTTGTGTCATCACCCCTCAAGAGCCCCAGGTTTGCCTTATAGTGGAGCACCAGGAGATAGAATTTCTTTTGGATACTGGACCATTCTTTTCTGTACTTTTCTCTAACCCTGGTCTTTTATCTCCCAAATCCATAACTATATACAGGGGGTATCTGGAAAGCCGGTTACCAAATTTTTCTCCCAGCCTTTAAGCTGCAATCGGGATGACTTGCTGTTCTCTCATGCCTCCCTAATCATGCCTATATAAAAAAATAAAAATAAATAAAAAAAAGTTCTTATCAGAAAAATTCCACAAGAAAAAGTAAAAGAGAGGTAGTACTCAGTTGGAATGTAAGTATCTTATTAATTGTTAAAGTTGAAACGTACAGGTTATATTATTCAGTCTTTTAATTTTTTGGAATGTAGATAATGAAAGACTATACTTTTTATGGATTATTGTAACTGCCTTTTAACTGGTCATCTCTGTTCCTCCCATCTATTCTCAGCATTTGCCAGGGTGTTTTTGTTTTTAAATATAGCACTCTACTTCAGATCCTGCAAAAAAAAAAAAAATTGTTTTACTCATCTAAATTCACACTCTCCTTAATATTAACTTGCATATACTTTCAGCAAGATTAAACATTTAAGTGCCAAACACAAAGCAGATCAGAAGTGGCCAATTCTAGGAAGTAGAGCTAGAGATAGTGATGAGAAAAATCAGTAAAAATGAAAATTAACATGAAGAACATTAAAAAAAAAAAGAACTGTAAAAAGTCAACAGATGAACTCAAAAACAAGGAGCTCATAGGCCATTTGGCCCAATGGTGTGCTTCTCACACCAAAAGGTGCTCTACACACACTTGGAGGTTTGACAGTTCTCCTTATAATAATTTTTATTTTGTTTTTCATTTCAAGTATGATCTATTTGTCTATTTTCTAGTTAAACCTTCTTATAACCTACTCTGTCAAGTGATTTTAGCATCAGCATTTACCTAAAAAAACACATTGGAAATGAACTGCATTACTAGAGCTGCTGTACACCAAAAAGAAAAGGCACATCTACCATGTAAACATGTCTTACTCACCAAGGGAAGACCAGAGTATGGTGAGGCTCTGCAATACTCAAAGAGAAAAATCAATTGTAAAGTCAAAGAGAGGCATTGCACAACTTCAAGCCACTCATGGCTTCGAAGTCAGTTTATTCACAGTTTGAGCAATAATTTAGTTTCAGCAAAATATTACCCATGCCATTAAACTAATACTGCGTTTGAGTATTTTTGTTTTATATGCATTTAATGTGTAAATCATTTAATTTATAATTTCAAAAGATCCGTAATTCTAAGAAGTTGATATGTAGGTTTTATAAGGTTGTAGGTATTTAAGCATCTTTATACCAAAGTAATTTATAATGACACTGGGGGATCAGTGAATGTATCTTTGACCTTTTAAAGGGGACTCAATTACCTCAGATGAAAAGCACTGTCCTGCCCACCTAGCACCATCATTATCTCATCATAAAACAAAGCTACTTTCACAGTGATGACCCTGAGTATTAAAGAAAAGTTGAGTTATGTTCATTATATTCTCTTTAACACAAGCAATGTGAAATGTCTTTTAGAAACACTGCCTTTAAAAATGATTATTTAAATTGTGTGGTTTAAAAAAGATGTCTCTTTCACCAGCCAGAAAACTCAGTTATCATTTAAACTAAAGTTGTTTTTTTTAATCACATACTTTCTTGGAATGTTCTGCTGCTTAGGACATATTTGTGTGAGATGAAATTACCTATGTATATTATCTCTTGAAGATGAGAGAGAGAAAAGAGAAAGCTAGAATTACACATATATAAAAGTAGTTTCAGCAATTCCCTCAACAGGGCCAAACTCTGAAGTATCAACTTGGGGTATGGAACTCACTGTCTACGAGGAATGAGTGACAGTGAGCCTCAGCCATACCCTAAACAGTATAAAAATCAAAACTGCATCCCTAGATCAATGGTTCTCAAAATGTAGTGTGTGGAGCCCTGGAGGTTCCAAGCCCATTCAAACAGTCTATGAAATTAAACCGTTTTCATAATCACTACTGAGACATTATTTGCCTTTTTAACTCCCATCATCTCATGAGTGTACGGTGGAATTTTCGAGAAGCTATGTGAAACTGACAGCAGACAGAATGCAGAAGCAGACAGGGTAACACAGTTGCCTTATATTAAGCCAGGCATCAAAAAAATTTTGGAACAGTGTCACTCTAATCATACTCGGAAGTGGCAATGGGGGGCATCCCACCCACCCCCTAAAAGAACATATTAGCATTTACTGTTTTTTTTCTTTTTTTTTGAGACAGACTCTCACTTTGTCACACTAAGTAGACTGCCATGTCATCACAGCTCACAGCAACCTCAAACTCTTGGGCTTAAGTGATTCTCTTGCCTCAGTCTTCCCAAGTAGCTGGGACTACAGGCATCCGCCACAACACCTGCCTTTTTTTTTAAAGAAATGAGGTCTCGCTCTGGCTCAGGCTGGTCTCGAACTCAGGAGCTCAGGCAATCCACCTGCCTCAGCCTCCCAGATTACAGGCGTGAGCCACTGCACCTGACCCCCATTTACTGTTTTTAAATGAATACATCTTTTTCAAATTATTAATATAGTTTTTCATATGGCAAATATCAATGGATATAAACCACATAAACAAAAGTTCACAGGGATTTGTATTGGTTTATTCAAGCTACTCTAACAAAATACTGAGAGAAGCAACAGAAATTTATTTCTCACATTTTTGGAGTCTGGGAATCCTAGCATCAAAGTGCTGGCAGATTTAGTGTCTTGGGAGACCCCACTTTTGGGGTCACAGATGGCACTTTAAAGCTCTGTCCTTACATAGTTCAAAGAGGCTAGGCAGGGCTTCGCGCCCATAGCTCAGTGGTTAGGGTGCTGGCCACATACACCAGGACTGGCAGGTTTGAAGCTGGCCAAGGCCTGCTAAACAATGACAACTGCAACCAAAAAATAGCTGGGGCTGTGGTGGGCCTCTGTAGTCTTAGCTGCTTAGATGGCTGAGGCAAGAGAATCCCTTAAATCCAAGAGTTTGAGGTTGCTGTGAGCTGTGCACTTTACCAAGGGTGATAAAGTAAGACTGACTCAAAAAAAAAAAAGAGGCAAAGGCAGATCTCTGGGGCCTCTTTTACAAGGGCATTCAACCCAGTCATGAGGATGACTCATGCCCCCACCCTCACAATCAAATCACTTCCCCAAAGGCCCATCTCCTAATACCATGCCATAGCCATTAGGTTTCAACATCCAGATTATGGGGGGTGGGGGGAACACAAACACACAAATCATGGCAGGGTTCTCATTTTTTTTTTTTTTAAGAGACAGAGTCTCACTTTATCGCACTCGGTAGAGTGCCGTAGCATCACAGCTCACAGCAACCTCCAATTCCTGGGCTTTAGGCGATTCTCTTGTCTCAGCCTCCCGAGTAGCTGGGACTACAGGTGCCCACCACAATGCCTAGCTATTTTTTGGTTGCAGTTCAGCCAGGGCCAGGTTTGAACCCGCCACCCTCGGTATATGGGGCCAGCACCCTACTCACTGAGCTACAGATGCCACCCAGGGTTCTCATTTTTTAACAGTATAAACGGGTGCTGAGACTACTGAATCTGAAAACTCCTACCGTCATCCTTCCTAAAGGGCAGCTACAACCGGGGATGGTGGCTCATGCCTATAATCTTAAGCACTCTAGGAAGGCTAGGCAGGTAGACTACCTGAGCTCACAGGTTCAAGATCAGCCTGAGCAAGAGTAAGACTCCATCTCTAAAAATAGCTCAGTGCCTGTAGTCCCAGCTTCTTGGGAGGCTGAGATGAGAGAATCACTTGAGCCCTTGAGTTTGCATTTGCTGTGATGCTACGGCAAGGGTTACAAGTGAGACTCTGTAATAAATGGCAGCTACAAGTAGGGGAGTCTCAAATGTCTGTCTCTATCCCTGGCCTGTCTACTGAGCCCTCCCCTACTATATTCTACTCCCTTTTACCTCGCCTACTAGATGTCTAAGAGGCTCAGACATAACAGATACAAGCCACAGCTCCTGCTCCATCTGCCTTCTGCCCTGCACACCTCCCAAACAACGATGGCTCCCACTCCCACAACTTCCAACTCAGGAATGGGTACTCCACCCCCTCTTCTGTCTAAGCCAAAATAACTCAGAGCCATCTTTAATTTCCCCTATCTCTTCCATTAGCCAACATGCTACGTTTTACAAGTCCCCAAATATTTCTAAATCTATTCACAACCAATTGCTATCACTCTGGTCCAATGGTTCTCAACAGGGGATCCTCCAGTGGTCCTCCTGGGGGACACATTTGACAATGTCCAGATAATTTTTGACTGTCATTACTGTATTACTGGGGGTGGGTACCATGCTCCTAAACATTCTACAATGAACAAGACAGCCCCCCATATCCAAGAATTATCCAGCCCCAAATGTCAACAGTGCCAATGTTTAGAAACTTAAGGATGGTCCAAATCACCAATATCTCTCAGACAGATTATCTCAACGGCTTCCTAACTGATCTTGGAAGACCTTCCACTATTGGCTCCCCTGGCCCTGCCCCAGTACACTCTCTAGCCTGTAGCTAGAGAAGAAATCAGATAAAAATCAGAGCCCACCACTATTCTGCTTCTCATCCGTCCCTGGCTTCTTCAGTTTGTTAAATAAATTCTCACTCTTGCTACACCCTCTAGGCTCTCCCTACCTACCACTCTGACCCATCTTTTAACTCAGTGCTACAGACTGAATTGGGTCCCTCTGTCCCCCAATTTCATATATTGGAGCCCCTACTTCTCCCTACATAACTTTGTCGGAGATGGGGCCTTTAAAGGAGATAATTAAGGTTAATGGGATCATAAGGGTGAGCCCAGTTACAATAGAATTAGTGTTCTTAATTAACGAAGAAACAACAGAGTTGGCTCTCTCCCTTCACCCTGCAAGGACCCAGCAAGAAGGCAGCTGTCTGCAAGCTAGGAAGAGAGGCCTCACTAGAACCAGACCTTGCTGACACCCTGGATCTTGGACTTTCCTGCCTCTAGAGCTATGAAAAAATAAATATCTGTTGTTTAAACCACCTACACAATGGTGTTTGGTTACAGCAGCCTGACCTGATTAATAAATACTCTCAGTTTCCCTAATCTGCCAAATTCTAGCCTCACCCACTTCACAGCATTTTGTTCTTGCTCTGTCCCCTGAACTTCTCATGGCTAACCCTTCAATAGCTCTTTGTCTAAATTTGACATCCTCAAAGAGGCACCCCTGACAACCCAACAGCTCTCAACCACGCACACTCCCACCCAGCCCTCGTGCTTTGATGACAATCCCCTGATGACTTTTTTTTTTTTTTTTTTGAGACAGAGCCTCAAGCTGTCACCCTAGATAGAGTGCTGTGGCATCACAGCTCACAGCAACCTCCAATTCCTGGGCTCAAGTGAGTCTCTTGCCTCTGCCTCCCAAGTAGCTGAGACTACAGGCTCCCGCCTCAACGCCCAGCCATTTTTTGGTTGCAGCCATCATTGTTGTTTGGCGGGCCCAGGCTGGATTCGAACCCGCCAACTCAGGTGTACATGGCTGGTGCCTTAGCCCATTGAGCCATAGGCACCGAGCCCCCGATGACTTTTTCTTAGGGGCTCATCAGCTTATTATTCTCTATTTACTGTCTGTCCAACCACCCTCACCCTGGTAGAGAATGAAGAACTCTCTTCTGACTTGGTCAATCCTGGATTGGGACACAACACTGCAAGTGCTTAATGTTTACTGAATTAATAAATAAGCAAATGAAGCTACCTTGTTGAGAATCTCAGATTTACACAACTAGACATTTACAGCCACTCTTTGAGCCAGTTAACTTTCACAGAAATGTGCCTTGTCCAACAACTCATCTCCCCCAACCTTCCCAAAGAAAACTATCATGAGTGTGTCAATCTCAGAATCCCCTGACCACATGAGACACAGGAAGAAGTCATTAGCTACCATATCCACATTCATATTCCTACATTCCAAGAAATTTCAAGTCTCAAGGTTATGTCATAATACAGGCCTGAGGGGAGGAAATCGTTCAGTCACAAGGAAGCACGAGGAAATTCCCCAATGTTTATCATCTGAAGATACTAACTGTGGTGAGGATGCAATCAGGTCACTTCAATGAAACTTATGGGCAGCTTCTCAAGAGCCCAACTTTGAACTGCCTAAAGAAAGCAAAGGCAAGATGTGGGGTACAAAGGGGGATGGGGTGGGCCAATGGGGGAGCAAGACTGATGAGGGCTCTTTTGACCACCCTTCATACAGGCAGGTGCTTTGGAAATGTTAGCTCATTGTCAAGGGTTGTGTAGACACATAAGGCAGTGTGAGGAATTCCATGAAGGGAACATTTTTAATGGAGCAGGAAACTCACATTTCCTGAGCCAGGCTGTGTGCAAGGTGCCAAGCAGCTCCGTGAGTTATTGATGGGAATTTCAGGGAGAGTCCTGATGAGAGCTGGCTGCTCGAATCTCAAAGAGATGAAAAAACAGGGATGAAACCTGTGATTTGGGCCACCCAAGAAGCTTTTGAGGGAGAAGAGAAGGGATGAAGTAGGCAAGGCTGGGAAACTAGGGTGGTAGTGGCTGATGTGTCTGAGGTGAAGGGATAAGGAGATCTCCCCTTTGAGGATACACAGCTCAAGTATGGAAGAGCGCTCAACTTCAGAAATGAACACTGCTGCAGAACATTTTACCATTTTTACTTGTAATTAGTTGAGAATCAACATAACAGGTCCAGACCTCAGCCCTGGTGGAGACAGGGTAGAGGCAATGGTACCAAGAAAGCATCAGAAACCATGAGGGCAGAAGGGCTGTTAACAGAAGAGGACACACATGTCAATCTTAGGGAGAGTAAAAACCATCTCTTTCATTGTTCCTAGGACCAAAGCTGGAGATGCTTTGAATTTCTCTGCCCAAAACACTCCAACCCACATAGGTACACGAAACTCTGTACTCTGGACTAGACGGGCCCTGTCCTCCACACTGAGTGACTTGGAGTGGATGGGATGAGAGGTGAGCTCAGCCAGTCTCCCTCCCTCACCCCCCACACCCAACCTCTTCCAAAAACATCAAATATTTTCTTCCATAAATAATTGCAATAGGATGCCATAGCTTTTCCCAAACAAACAATAGCCTGATTGTAGCCTGTTTGCCATGGCCCAGCCCAGCATGTACAAAGGCCTGCTTTCACAGGCCGGCCCCTCCCCGCTGCAGAAGGATGGATATGCCTCCCCCTCCTCATTTCTTCAACAACTCCAGTGCAGCAATTCCTCTAGGAAAGGAGCAACAGGAAGGGGCTGTTACCACAAAGAAAAGGAACCACTCCCATTAAAAAGAACAGCCATTGTTTCCTCATTTTCTATTGCCTTTCAACCTCATCCAGAAATTTTCCTTTTGCCAGTCCAAAATCAAAAATGACACCATCTTGGGGTGGCGCCTGTGGCTCAGTGAGTGGGGCACCAGCCCCATATACCAAGGGTGGCAGATTCAAGCCCAGCTCCAGCCAAACTGCAACAACGACAACAACAATGACATCACCTTAGGTTGGTGATCTCTTTTAAACCTTTATTATATTTCAGGCATGATTTTATTAAATTATAGTAATTGACTTTGAAAATGTTCGTTTTTATATCTTACATATCTTTATACCAATTTCAGAATTACACAGAGTTAAAATGAGCACATATATTTTCGTACTACTAATTTCTTTTTTCTTTTTTTTTTTTTGGAGACAGTTTCACTTTGTCACTCTTGGTAGAGTGCCATGGCATCATATCTCACAGCAACTACAAACTCTTAGGCTCAAGTGATTCTCTTGCCTCAGCCTCCCGAGTAGCTGGTACTATAGGTACCTGCCACTACATCCAGCTATTTTTAGAGACATGGTCTTACTCTGGCTCAGGCTGGTCTTGAACCTGTAAGCTCAGGCAATCCATCCACCTCAGCCTCCCAGAGTCCTTTGATTACAGGAGTAAGCTACCATTTCTGGCCCTATTTGTGAGGTACTGTTTCAGGCTCTATTTTTTCTGGCTTTTTTCTTTTTTCTTTTCTTTTTTAAAGGCTGGCCAGGCACAGTGACTCATGCCTATAATCCTAGCACTCTGGGAGGCCAAGGTGCATTGATTGCTTGAGCTTAGAAGTTTAAGATCAACCTATGCAAGAGCTAGACTCTGTCTCTACTAAAAATAGAAAAACCCCAGCCAGGCATAGTGGCCAGTACCTATAGTTCCAGCCACTCAGGAGGCAGAGGCAAGAGGATTGCTTAAAGCCTCAGAGTTTGAGATGCTACAAGCTATGATGCCACAGCACTTTACTCAGGGCAACAGAGTGAGACTCTGTCTCAAAAAAGAATGAATGAATGAATGAAGGCTAAAGGATAAAACTAATTTTATACCTGCTACTTAAAAAACACATACTTTTATGTTAAAAAAAAAAAAATATATATATATATATATAAAATACACATATACACACAAAGCCAGGCACGATGGGTCTCCTGTTATCCTAGCACTCTGGGAGGCTGAAGCAGGTAGATTGCTTGAGCTCAGGAGTTCGAGATCAGCCTGAGCAAGAGACCCCATCTGGAAAAATAGCTGGGCATTGTGGCGTGCTCCTGTAGTCCCAGCTACTCGGGAGGCTGAGGCAAGAGATGAATCCAGGACTTTGAGGTTGCTGTGAGCAACCAGAGCACTCTAGTGAGGGTGACAAAATGAGATTCTGTCTCTGTCTCAAAAAAAAAAAAAATGTATATACACACACAAATTTCCTTTCAAAATTTAACCTTGATTTTTCCCCTCCCAATAGATACAAGAAAACACCTCAGCAAATGTTCTATTTCCAAAAACTCAGAATGTCCATTCTCCTGGTCAGAGAGATACACTCAAGATACAAGGAAGATTTCATGATCTTCCTCCCATTCATTTCTCGTTCATTCTTCTAATTAAACTGGGGTTCCAAATGGCCAAGACACTAGTAAGCTCTCTGTAAGCCATCTTGAGAGCATATCCATTTTTATTTTTGAAACCACATAAACAAACCAGATAAACCTATAGAAAGCAAGGCTACATGGGGCATAAAAACAACCTTTAGTTACATGGTAAATGTTCTTCTAAAGTGCTTTATCATTCACGCTAATACGAGACACATAAACTAAAATTCATCTTTAAAAGTTTAAGGTTGGCTTCTCCACAGGATCTAGTGAAGTAAGCAACTGACAATCTTGTGCTTCATTGGTTATGAAGCCCAACTAGGAGATAATGGCTATTAACCGCCTTATGTACTGCAATTATCTCACAATTTACAAAACATCTAAGAGATGTCTTTGCATTTGGTTGGGCTTTAGCACTGAAATTAAAAAAGAAAAAAAAAGTACCATCAACTATGGTAAACCAGAATCTATTCTGGACCTCTTTTCATTGGATTGAATGATGTGTCAAAACATTGTAATTTCTTCAAGGAGAGACCTAGATAATATATGTATAAAATTTAGAGATAAAGTTGAGGGTAATGTCAAATTAGTTAGACAAAATATGACCTAAAAGTGGCGGCGCCTGTGGCTCACTGAGTAGGGTGCTGGCCCCATATACCGAAGGTGGCAGGTTCAAACCTGGCCTCAGCCAAAGTGCAAAACAGAAAAATAGCCGGGCATTGTGGGGGGCGCCTGTAGTCCCAGCTACTCGGGAGGCTGAGGCAAGAGAATCACCTAAGTCCAGGAGTTGGAGGTTGCTATGAGCTGTGTGATCCACAGCACTCTACCAAGGGCGACAAAGTGAGACTCTGTCTCTACCAAAAAAATAAATAAAATATGACCTAAAAGGATCAAGTATGGAAGGACGGCCCAAATCCTATACAAAAAAGATCTGAAAAAGCTTTATAAAGAGTAACAACAATGTAAGCATAATATAATGGTACCATGGCTCACAGTAGAAAAGGTACGAGAGTTCAACATCAATGAGTCAGCAGCAAAGACAGCTCCAGGAAAGATAACATTATACGATCTTCAGCTGTATTCCAAGAGCCATGTATCCAAAGTAGAGGCAGTAAATGGTCCTGGTATAATTTCTTCTGGTCGTGTCCCCTAAGGACAATGTTTTAAATTTCTGGGATGTGGTTTAGATAGGTATTTAATTACACTTTATCGAGTAGAGAACAAAAACTCTGAAATAAAGAACAGGTAAAAGAACTAGCCATGTTTAACCTGCAGAAGAAAATATTCAGAGAGGCAGATAATAGATTTCCTCAAATATTCAAAACAGTTAATTACCTTGAAGCAATATTCGACTTATGTTCCATGGTTCACAGGATACAACAGACCTGATATGTACAAGTTCTAGTAATGAGAATTTTGTTTGTTTCTACAGAAGAAGAATTTTCTAGTAATAGTTGCCTAAACCTGGAATTGAACAAGTTGCCTGATAAGATGATGAGTTTCTTGGACATAAAGGTATTCTATTCTTACATGTAGGAACTAGTCAGCCCTCTATGAAATACATCAATGCTTCACAAACTTTTTCTGTAAAAAGGCTTCGCAAGCCATGCTGTCTGTGCTGCTACTCAACACTGCTACTGCAGGGTGAAAGGAACCACAGACAATATTTATATGAGCATGATATGTCTCAATAAAACTTTATTTACAATGACAGGAGTGAAAAAAAAAGAAAGCAATGACAAGAGTAGTGGGCCAGATTCGGCAAGTTGGGCTATAGTTTGTGAACTCTTGAATTATATTTCAGAAAATCACTTATTTTACAATAGTTTCTTATTTTACATCTTATTTTACAAGAGTTTCTCATCTGTATATAGGGATGGCCACATATATGCATAAATATTCAATAAATATTGCTTCCTATGAGATTAATTTATCCAAAGGGGCAAAAATAAAGCATTTTAATTTTTTTCACCTTAAAGTAAGCCAGGTTTTAATTTGAGGGTAGGGTAGTGCTAGTAGCATCACTAGGCGTAGTCACTAGACAAGCATAGAGTTGATACAGGGAGTCCATGAAGTTTGTGTGTGATTTAAAATAGCCGACTATTTTAATGATACTTAATAATAGGCTATTTTAAATCACATGCGAACTTCATAGACACCCTGTAATGTAGATGCTAAGCAAAACATCAACACAACCCCTGCCCCCCAGGAAAGCAGAGAGCAGAGAACAGCAGTGAAGTTTGTCAGAAATGCAAGGAAGGCAGGGGACCCTCCTCAGCCCTCATGTCTCCTGCCATGAGGTTGGACAGTCTGGGCTCCACCTCCCAAGGATGGGTAGGTAGCAGCCTTTTCTCTAACCATCACCGTGGCTCAGCATTGCTCCCCTGACCTACCTGCACTTAGCTCATACGAATTCCCCAAAGTAGGGATCCATGTGGGTCGGCTGTCTCTCAGTGTGGAGCACGCCTACTGAGCTCATGCCAAACCCTGAGGCTGTCCGGTATGCCCCTCTTCTCGGGGTCGGAGTAATGGGTTTTCATAACATTAACAGAACATGACATGTGGAACTTAATTTAAACAACTAAGGTGGACTGCGAGAAACCCGCTGCGACCATGTCCCTCCAAAGCAGCTGTGTCCCCTGCAGGCACTCGCTGAGAGCTGTGCTGAGGAGCTTTGGAGGGACACGTTACATTGGGAAACAGAAACCAACAAACATTTCCTCTAAGTACTCCTCAAAATCCAAACTGGTCTTCTCCGGGGTTGAGTCCAGAAAATTCTAAGACTATTTGCACAGAATTTATAATCTAGTATCTACTCAGTGGCTTTATAAAAACACGGAGGGAGAAACGGCAGTTAAAGAGCCTGCTAATGCACTGCCAGTTCACTGCGGTGTTCACGTTTCTCACCTGTCAGGCCAGGCAAAGTTCCCAGTGCCCGAGCCCTGGCACCAGGCAGGCCTCTAGTGCTGGCGCGACTTGGGAGGCAGGAGAGCTCATGCTGACTCCATGGCTCCTCTCCCAGACTTACCTTAGCAGAAGCAGGCCCTGCCAGGAGCTCAGGATCCTGAGTGAATGGAGTCTACTATCAGTTGCCCGGGAAAGGCAAATCCAAGCTTCCAACAGTATGCAGCACCTTGAGTGTACTGCTAGCCAGGCTGGCAAATCCCGGTACCATACTGAGGCTGCCGCCTTAGCTGTACATGAAGGGAGGGTCAGGGTCAGGGTCAGGACAGGGATATCCGTGGAATGTCAAAGGGCCTCAGAACATGCGCCCGCATCGGCATTGTCTTTTCTATATCAGAAGAACATCACAGCCAGCTGGCACCTTGAGGGACTAGAATGTCAGGACAGGTGTCTTGTCCAGCCTCTTACTATTAATAGGACTCTTTCAAAAATGAGCCTGTCTTGGCATCCCTGCGTGTACCTAGGTTCCACATGACCATAAGCACCTCAAGGGTGAGGACCATGTCATATTCATCATTACGGCCCAGCACCAAAAAATACCATGTCTACACGGTGTTTGTAATGAATATAAGTTAAATTTATCTGCTTTTTAAGTCCCTATGTGCTCTTGGTGACACAGGTAAACATAGTAATCCCAGGGGAAAGGGCTGAACAATCATTCTTATACCCACAGTTCTTGAAATGCAAAACCATTACATAGCCAATATTAAGAAGCAAAGTAAAGGGTGGTGCCTGTGGCTCATTGAGTAGGGCGCCGGCCCCACTCGGTGGCAGGTTCAAACCCATCCTCGGCCAAACTACAAAACAGAAAATTAGCCAGGCATTGTGGCAGGCGCCTATAGTCCCAGCTACTCAGGAGGCTGAGGCAAGAGAATCGCCCAAGCCCAGGAGTTGGAGGTTGCTGTGAGCTGTGACACCACAGCACTCTACCAAGGGCAATAAAGTGAGACTCTGTCTCCAAAAAAAAAAAAAAAGAAGCAGTAAAGTAAAATAATTATTCACAATTTATCCCCAAAATGGAAATAAATTTTTGAAGGAGATAAAAATACAAAGAAAATGGACATTTTTCTTTAGGTTTCAAAATGAACAAAAAAATAATTCATTGTAGTTATTTAATTTGGTGGTTGATATCTCAATACCTATTATTTTAAAATTATTTAAGATTAATATATCTCACACTACCACATGTAACTCTATTTCAATTGTGCTAAGCTCCTTGAGGAGAAACCCAACATTATTGCTTCCCACGCCAACCTGTCCTGAGCACCTTTCCTAAACAACATATTTGGTATCTTTACTATAATAATTCCAATACTACACAGAAATAGTACCTCAACCATCAAAAAATAATATTAGAACTATCCTTAGAGAAATTTCTAATTATAAAGCAGTGTTTATAATGAGAGCTATGGATCAAATAGTTTGACTAAATTGACAAATGTGACATTGTAAGGAAAAGTTATTACTGTCATACAGCTACAACTGTCTCCTCTGAACATACACTGTGTAAAACCCCACTAATGGAAAGAAACCAAAAAGGAAGAACAAAGAGGGTGTATATTAAAGAAAACAAAAATGTTGACAAAAGAAAATTTGGCTCCCATATACACAGACAGTGTTTTACTATGGTCCAGCCTCTGCTATGAAGTCCTCAGGTGGATCAGCTCATTTAAACCCCACAACAATCCTTCAACTAATAAATAATACCATCTTACGAAGGAGGAAACAGAGGCACAGTTCCCCGAAATGACAGAGCCAGGAGAGAACCCCATCTGGCAGCTGAGTGGATGCTTTGGTCTTTTCCCTATCTCAGAGAATACACTCAAATCTAAAACTAAGCCAGGGATCTAAATTAAACTCTAACAAGCACAAGAAAACCAAAACGCCTCAGATATCACAAAGCAGTTCATCTAATGCATAACGTTACACAACAAGGAAGGTTTCTAGAGAGCTGCCTGAACTTACTTGGTTACTACTAACATCCAAGCAAAAGGCAGTTCCAAGGAACAAAGAATCTGTCACATTTATACACGGTCTGCCTCATCTACTAAGATGTCCAGGATGCAGACTGTCTTCAATGTTTTCACAGCTTCTAAAAACAGGGCAACTACCCCTAAGTTATGTGGATTTATAAAAATCCCGCCAGGCTACAACTCACAAAGCACTTTACTGAGCAACTGTGTGCTAAAGAGGGTCCTGGGTGAGTAGGCAGCTCTGGATTCAAAGCCTAGAGAATGCATCACATCAGAAGTTATAAATTTTCTAACTTTCATGATTTGAATGAGTTATTACATCAGGTTTAGGGTCAGTTGTGACCTAAAACTCTTAAGAGGAATATTCTGTGGATGCCTAGGCTTCATGCTCATACATACACACCCTGCCTATCTCTTACCAATGCCCTTCATTGCCGATCCTGACTGTCAACACCCGTCCACAGAGGGACTAGTGAAAACAAGTATCCCTGGTAGTCACTTTTCTTTTCACAGTGCTGAGAATGTTGTGAGAGAATTTCCATAGGAGTCCTGGTAATGCTTATTAGAAGGTTTTTATTTATTTCCACAAATACCAGTTATAGAGAGAGTCTTCTACCACTCAACCAGAACGTTTAAATCAGTGGTTTTCAACCTCCCTAACCCTTTAATACGGTTCCTTATGTTGTGAGGACCCCCAACCATAACTTTATTTTTGTTGCTATTTCGTAACTGTAATTTTGCTACTGTTACAAATCGCAATGTAAATATCTGATAAGCAGGATGTATTTTCATTGTTACAAAGGCGTTGCGACCCACAGGTTGAGAACCACTGGTTTAAATGTTTTGTTGTTGTTGTACCTGTTGCTTTCCTTATTGTTGGTTTTCTTTTAGCTTCTAACAAGAAATAGTTAAAAAGGAAGGGGGGAGGCACTCTAAGGCCAAAGACACCAGCAGAGGTGGCTGGCACAAGACAAGTGAAGCCAGCAAGGTGGCTGCAAGCCAGTCAACTTGGATATCTCACAGAACTTAGCATTTACGATACTTTTTAAGCGAGCTCAGTGGATGGACAAGGTATGGCAGCTGAAATCCTTGAGACTTCTGAAAAGAAGCTTCATGCCATTTAGCTGTTCCTGAGTTATACCCTTCATATTAAACCAGTAATACTTAAGTAAACTGTTTTGTGAGCCACTCTAGCAATGTATCAAACCTGAAAAGAAAACAATCCACAATCTCACAGGTAAGTGAAATACAACTGTGAGGCTCCAACAGCCGCAAAGAGCACCTGAGCGCCGCCCAGATTCCGGGAACAGCCCTGGGACCTGTGGATTCTAATGCCAACTCTGGGCGGTTAGTGTTAGAACTGAACTGAGCTGTAGGCACCCAGTTGATGTTTGGGAAGTTGGAGAACTGCTTGTTGGTATGGGAAAAATCCCACACATTTGGTGTCAGAAGTGTTATGAGTAGAAACAGTTCAGTGTTCTTTTTGTGTGAGTTTACAAAAGAAATAATTTATGGCATTGACTTCTTGGAATTACTTTGGGATTTTTCTTTTTAGTTTCCTTTAAGAACCAACATTAAAGATTTAATTAGTTAAACGAGAAAACCAAAACAAATACTTCCTCCTGATTCTGCTTGAGTTATCGCAGATTGTAAGGGCAACTAAAATAGATAAGCCAGGCTGCTTTCAGAGCCACTGGAGGTGGAGACAGTGCTTCCGGGGCCTTGAGTCACAACACATACACATAAAGGCACCTTGTACACACTGGCAGCTTCCAGCAGGGACAATTATGAAAGCACATCTTGTTACTCTGTCCAAATGCAAGAGAAAACCAGTTTACACGTCAAGGAAAACAATACTAGAGAAACAGTATTTGTGGGAAAAATGAGAAACATTTCATCCAAAGTGAAAAAAATCAACTTTTGGAAGGTAGGGGAACAAGACCTATTGGAATTTTATTTAGCTTTTTGCTTAGCTTGTCATACTCCAGCAGCATAAAGTTTAAATGGAAATAACATCAAATTAAATTTCACCTGCGTATCTGTGAGATTCCCCCTTAATGCTCCAATAACATGTCAAGATGTAGGTCATCTAAATTTTTTTTTTTTTTTGAAGACAGTCTCATTATGTCACCCTAGGTAGAGTGCCATGGCATCACAGCTCATAGCAACCTCAATCTCTTGGACTTAAACGATTCTCTTGCTTCAGCCTCCCAAGTAACTGGGACTACAGGCACCCACCACAACGCCCTGCTATTTTTTGGTTGCAGTTGTCGTTGTTTGCAGGCCTGGGCTGGGTTCAAACCTGCCAGCTACGGTGTATGTGGCTGGCACCCTAGCTGCTGAGCTACAGGTGCCAAGCCAGGTCATCTAATTCTAAACTTTAAATATAAAACCACCTCAAGAAGAGAATACACTTTGGAATACAACAGCAATTTCAAACTTTGGTAATCATTCTGCAATTCTTTTATTTTTTAATTTATTTTTAAGATTGATACATAATACTGTATGTATTTACCATGTACAACATAGTATTTTCAGGTATATAAACATTGTGGAGTGGTAAAGTCGAGCTAATTAACAAATGCATCACCTCACATAGTTACCATTTCTGTGGTGAGAAGACTTACTAGTCATTCTCCTAGCATTGTTCAAGAATGCAATATATACTATGTATCACTGTTAACTATAGTTACCCTGCAGTATAGCAGACCTCCCACATCTTCCTCCTAACTACCTGTAGTCATGTATCCTTGGACCAACATCTCCCAGAGGCTCCTCCTCCCCCAACACCCCAGACTCTGGTATCTTCATTCTGTGCTCTACTTCTGTGATAGCTGCTTTTATAGATTCCACGTAGGAGTGAAATTATGTGGTATTTGTCTTTCTGGGCCTGGCTTATTTCACTTAAACAACATCCTCACATTTCAACCATGTTTCATAATTTCCCTCTTTTTCATGCCTGAGTAGTATTTCACTATTATATACATATTACATTTTCTTTGTTCATCCATTGATGAACCCTTCCATTGTTTCCATATCTTGGCTGTTGTGAATAGTGATGCAATAACCATGAGAGTACAGATAATCTCTTCCACATACTGATTTCATTTCCTTCAAATATATGCTGTACCCAAAAGTTGATTGCTGGATCCTATGACAATTGTATTTTTAATTCTTTTGATGAATTTCCACGTTGTTTTTCATGGTGGCTGTACTAAGTTACATCCCCACCAACTTCCCACAAACTATGTGCAAGGATTCCTTTTTGCCACATCCTCACCAATACTTGTTATCTTTCATCTTTTTTTTTTTTCAGACAGAGTCTCACTATGTCACCCTAGATACAGTGCCCTGGCATCACAGCTCATAGAAACCTCAAACTCTTGGGCTTCAAATTTAATTTGAAGATATTCCCATTTAAATTCTTTCATCTTTTTAACAATATCCATTCTGATAGGAGTGAGGTGGTTTTAATTTGCAATTCTCTGATGATGAATGATGTGGAGCATTTTTTCATATACCTCTTGGCCTTATATGTTGATAAATGTCTATTTAGTATTTTGTGCATTTTAAAAATTGGATTATTTGCTTTCTTGCCATTGAGCTGTTTGAGTTCCTTATATATATATTGGATATTAATCCTTATGAGATATATGCTTTATAAGTATTTTCTTCCATTCTTTAAGTTATCTCTTCACTCTTTTAACTGTTTTCTTTGCGGTATAGAAGCTTTTTATTTTTTATTTATTTTTTATTTTATTTTGTTTATTAAATCATAACTGTGTACACTGATGCATTTATGAGGTTTGATTTGATATACAATGAGAAATACAATGTATATAGTGATTTGATATACAATGTGAAATGCTTACATTGAACTGATTAACACATCTGTCACCTCACTTATTTGTTGTGGTAAGACAATTATACTCTTTTCCTAATAGATCTGAAATGTACCATTGCATCATGCACATTAGGTGAGGTCCCCCTGGATACTCCCCCTCCTCCAGCCTCATTCCTCCCCCCTCCCCTCTCTCTCCTCTTTCCTTATACTTTCTGGACTATAGTTATATTTTACCATTCATATGAATGTGTCGGTGATTATATATTGATTTAACAGCAATATTGAGTACACTGGATAATTTTTTTGCCATTCTTGAGATACTTTACTAAGAAGAATATGTTCTAGCTCCATCCAGGTAAATATAAAAGATGTGAGGTCCCCATCTTTTTATGGCCTGCATAGTATTCTATGGTATACATATACCACAATTTGTTAATATGTTCACGGGTTGATGGGCACTTGGGCTGTTTCCATGTCTTGGCAATTATGAACTGGGCTGCAATAAACATTCTGGTGCAAATGTCTTTATTGTAAAATGATTTTTGATCCTCTGGGTACATACCTAGTAGAGGAATTGCAGGATCGAATGGTAGGTCTACTTTCAGTTCCTTGAGTATTCTCCAAACTTCTTTCCAAAAAGATCATATTAGCTTGCATTCCCACCAGCAGTGTAGAAGTGTTCCCTCCTCTCTGCATCCACGTCACAATCTGTAATTCTTATCTGTGATAATCTACCACTCATTCATTCCAGATAGGGTCCTGTTCTATTGACCAGGCTAGAATGAAGTGGCAGGATCATAGCTCATTATAGCCTCCCAACTCCTGGCTCAAGTTATCCTCCTGACTCAGCCTCCTAAGTAGCTGGGACTACAGGTCTGCACCAACATGCTCGTTTCTCACAACATTTCCCTGTCATGAAGGAAGACATGACTGAACATTACTGAGATCTGTACATTTGTAATTACCTTCAAGTTACTGAACCCAGCTTAAAAAGAAAAACAAAACAGGAAACCACTTTCATTGTTTCAAGTCAGCTATAATTAAAAAAACATTAGTTCAGTGTCAACCCAAAATGGCAATAGCCAATTACCGGGAGAACTTTACATTTTACATTTACTTTTCATGCTTAAAAGCACAACTCCTATCTAGGAAAACATAAAAGAGTTGTGAGTAAGAAAAGTAAGACAAAGGAACCAGAAATTCATAGGTGTAGGTTTATGACTCACTTAAGACCACTAATATACAAGAGAAAGTAGAAAATAATTGTAACTAAAGTTATTCAAAATCTAAAACCATTAAATGTAAATCTTTCCCTTTTGTAGTTCATATGCAAGTATGCATTTATAGCTCCATGTATCTGATGGAGGGAATTCTAGTATCTCAACCATGAAAACAATTGGAACTTGATGCCAACTTCAACACAATCACAAAAGTCCTCAGAGCAACATGGAAAATCACTGATAAAAATTCACAGATACCAATTATACTGAGAGCTACTTAGCCTAAGGTCAGAATTTATGATGCCAGGATATAGAAGGCATACAAAAAAGGCATTAAATACATACGTGCAACGGATGTCCAAAGCTGTTTAATTTTAGAAAAATCAGAGCCCTACATGTCAACAAATTCTGAAGTGCCAAGTTTCAAAATAGTGCCCAGGGTTATCAAGAAAAAGATCCATTATTAAAAACAGAAAAGTACTGTCAATAACAAGAAGAAATTTTTAAATATCTTGTCTTTTGATCAGTAAGCTTCAATTACTTGGGAAATCAACTCAAGCAAAAATACTAGACAATAAAATTACACATGTAGATGTCTACAGTCACAATCGGATGCATTGTACAGATGTGAATTTGTCAGTACAAGTGACCCTTGTAGCCTCTTACACACTTTGCTCCACAAAGTTGCTGACAGTAAAAATAACTCTAAAACTCTTGGTCTAATCCCAGCAAACTCCCAACCCCAAACCAAAAACCTCCCTCAAGTTCCAAAGTCCACAGTCCTTATTCATCCCTCCCCTCTTCCTTTTTCTAGCAATCTTTCAGAATGGAGAAGCTACAGCTGCTGTCTCTGCTGGCAACATAACCAATGGGGCAATCCAGCTCCTTCTACTGAAATGGTTTTGCCTCCAGTGCCCAGTGCAACATCTCAAGCTCCTTTTACTGCCTTTCCCCTTTCAGGAATGATTTTCTCTCTATGCTTCCATGGCATTTCTCTTCTGTTCCTTCTTTTATAGCTTATTACAACTCTTCTCTGACCTTTCTCCATATTGAAGACCTGAGTCCTTCGAGGGTCTCTGTGGGTTAAATGACCTGCCCTTGTTCGTTGAAAGACAGCAAGGTTGGAACCACGTCTGAGAACCTGCCAGCCACACTCTGCACCAGCACACCATAGCTTTTTTCCTAATCAGACCCTCAACCCAGACTCCAAGGTCCAAGCTGGAGCTGACACACACATGTGGGTATAGTTCATGCTCTCTGCACACTGGAGACAGTGCCATCACGTTGGCTATTACCTGAAAAGTGTGACTTGACCATCAGAATCCGAGATAAGCTATAGACAGCTTTCAAGTCCTCAATGCACTCCCTCCCTCTCACACCTTCCTTTGGTTTAACACAGCAGTTCTCAACCTATCGGTTGTGACCCACAGGAGCTATATTAAAGGGCCATGGCATTAGGAAGGTAGAGAACCACTGGTTTCAAGTCAATGAAACGACTAACAACTAATTTCACCTTTCCTCTTACGGTAAGAAAACCTAGCTCATACTGGCCATGCCTACAACAGCCCAGACGCGGCATTCAAGGTTGGAAAGGGGATACACAGGTAATAACCAAGGCCATCAGGAAGGTGTGCAGTAGTGAGCCCTACACCCCAGCTGGGACAGATGCCAGATGGTGCCACAGATGTGTTTATACAACATCATAACACAGACAGCCAAAGAAAGGCCCTCAGTCTATCATTATGTGAATATTCCCGTTTGTGACAATCAGGCCTTAGGTGTCTTCAAAGTAGCTGTTTGTTGCTAGCAGTGATGGAAAGGAATGTCATCCTATTTAAATGCTGGAGTAAAAAGCCAGTGCCATCCTCTTTAAGTCTGCCCTCCATGTCTACCTTGGAAGAGGCAATTCTTAGCCTCTTTGGCTGCACAACCAGAAAATAAAATTATACTCCATATTGTACACAGAGCTAAAATGCCCAGTGGAGAGTTGTCTTCCACAAAAAGTGCTCAAGGAACAAACCTAGCATTTCCAATTTGGGAGAAATTGCTGTTTGGGAGTGGTAAGGATGGACAGATCCTCTGAGGTTCACTCTGATTTGAGTGGGGGGCACTTTGCTCTCTGTACACAGCATGACACTCAGGAAAAGGCCTCTTCCGGGCCTGAAAGCGCTCTTTGTGAGGAGTGAGGCCTGCTGTAGGGGCTCACCCAGGCAGCTGTAACCAAGCCGCCCCTCTCTCTGGGTGTTTGTTTTGATAGAGATTCATTTATGCCCAAGACGATGCCTGATCTCTTTGTTCTGTTCCTAGCAGGAAGCAGTAGTGGGGAAGGAACCGGCATTGTCGCATGGCTTCCAGTTTAGGTTTTGGTGGCCACAACAAGGGTGCCTCAAGTAGCACAAATAAAGAGCCACCCGCTGGGAGCAGGGCAAGGGCCCAGGGCAGGAGAGCTGGCATAGGCAGACCCCAGGTCAAAGTCACCTCTCAACAAGAGCTCCACTATCACAGGCGCCCAGGACTCTCAGGGTCGAGCAGAGGGCCCCCACCTCACCTCCTCTTAGGTGGTAAGGGAGGGAAAAGTAACCAGGGCCCCCAAGGATTAAAGCCCTCCCTTCTCCCAATTCACCTCTTCTATCGTTTCCCTCAACTAAATGAGCAGACAGACACACACAGAGACACACGCAGAACACACAGCACACACAGAAAACACAGTACACATAAAGAACACACAAGCACACAGAACACAGTGCACACACGCGTATTGTTTCATCTTATCAATAGTTGCAGAGGGGAGAAAAAGTCTCATCTGAATTGCCAAAAATGAACAATATCCTTCAAAATAAAGCCTGGGCTACATGGCTGCGAGCGAATGGACCGTATTACCCAACACTGGTGTAACTCAAGCCCTCCCCTCCCCCTTCTGGGCCTCATTCATAAAAAGCCGCTTTGCCCAGCAGCTGCAGGAGCGGGACTGGATTTGTGTCTGCATTTTCCAAGACAGAGAGAAAACAATCGAAACAAAGAGAATCGCTCAGATACCACCACCGAGTATGCCCGCCTTGGGAAGGTTGCCACAGCCACTCTCGGTCTTCTGGTCTGTTACCCAAACAGGCAGAGTTGTCGTTCTCCAGTGGCTTCTGACAGCAACACCCAGCATGTCGTTAAAGGAATTCCCATCTGCTGAGTCACACTCCATACCTTTTACTTCCCTGTCATTTTCTTTCATTATTTTTTAATTAAAGCTTAGTAAAAGCTTTCTTAGTAAAATGGTGGTTGCTGGTTTATTTTCAAGATTGTCAAACTGGGAGGGAGGCAGCAACACGATTACCAAAGAGATGCATTTTTTAAAATTGTTTTTAATTGATACTATCGTGAACCAAAATAAAATCTTAAGGCTCCCCCCAGATTGACTGACTCTTGGCCAAGAAGATCCTTAAAACCGAGTTGCTAGCCACAAGAAAGGAGATGAGACTTGCCTCCTCATGTCTCCCTCTTCTTCTTAGAGACGTCCTCTGTGACTCATTAACAGGCCTGAGGCTGCAGGGTGCGGTGGCTCAGCCTATAATCCCAGCACTGTGGGAGGGCTGAGGAGGAAGAATTGCTTGAGCTCAGGAGATTGAGACTTGCCTGAGCAAAAGTGAGACACTCCCCCCCACACTCCTAAAAAAGTGGGAAAAACCCAGCTGGGCACTGCAGTGAGCACCTGTAACCCCAGTGGCTTCTAGAGGCTGAGGCAGCGGGATGCCCACAGCCCAAGTCCGAGATTGCTGTGAGCTATGACGCTGTGGCACTCTAGAGGCTCAGGGCATAGGAGAGGACTCTGTAACAACAACAACAATAAAAACAAGCCTAAGGCTATATTCAAGACCTGCCAGGAGGTCCTCAATATATATCCCAGTCTCTTGAGTCTGTCTAGTGCTTTGTCTCTGATTAACAGCCCCTTTATCTTCAGTAGTCCTTTTCACTGACTCTTGGTCTTTCAGACAAAGCCTAACTCTTTCAGCCAATTGCCTGCTAAAGAATCTTCAAACCACCTATAACCTGTAAGCTCTGGCTTCCAAACACCCCGCCCTTTTGGGGCCAAACCAACGTATGTGTTCCACACATTGATTTATGACCTCACCTGTAATTCCTGTCCCTCTAAAATGTATAAAACCAACCTGGAACCCCACCACCACGAGCCTACTTGCTCAAGCCTTCCTGCTTGTGTGGGTCATGGTCCTCAAATTTGGCTCAGAATAAGCCTCCTTAAATTATACCGAGTATGGCTTCTTTAACATTGACACCACCATCTGCAAACTTTACATGGCCTGTAAGAAATCCTGACAATGGACAATTTTAATTCTTAACATTTTTTCCCAGTTTATGAAGAAAACAACAATCAGTATGCCTTGCCCTGGCAACAGTCCTCTCTGGCCCAGTCCCTTTTCCCATGGCTACCCGCCTCCCCAGCCCAGCATCTTCCTTCTACCACCTTGGGGTGGGGGCTGGCGGAGGCTGGTTTTGATGAGGGCACAAGGTCTGTAAAGCACAAAGTCCTTAGGAACTTCAGAAATCACTATGATAAATGAGAGGCTATCACCCTTCTTCAAAACAGGCCCTGAACACAAGAGCATGTTCTAATTTACCAGGAATAGTTTTCATGTGAGAATTACATAAGAACAGAGCACAGGGGGGGAAGAGGGAAATAAAACCACTCTTGTTGTCCTAACACCAGAGCCATCTTCTGGTGAATGGAGATATGATTTCTCTTCAGAGACAAGATGATCAAGCTATTAACTGTTCCCCTCTCAACACTGGCAAAACAGAAATAGGGCTTCGAAATCTGGCAAGGGGCATGAGGAGGAAAGCCTGCTGTATTTCCAGAAAAAACCAACTTCAACACCACCATTTCATCCTGCCCCTCAGTGCTGGGGACGGTAACAGAAGCCTTTGGCTTCCTCCTTTGGTAAGCAAACATGAATTTCTAACCATTCTCTGCCATGACAAAGGCCTCTTCCTCCTCCCCCTACCTCTGTCCACAGACAGCCAAAGAAACAAAAAATAATCTGGAGATACCAAATGAATCTTGTAAAATGCATGGTCTGTGATTAAATCACAATAATCCTATTATAACCTCTTCAAAGGCAAAGTGTCAAGATAACAAGACAGGAGCAAAATAAACAAGACTTACAGGAATTACGCCAAGCTTTATAAAGAAGATTACCTATAGATTCTGGGGGCTGCAGCCTGGAATGCACAGTTTAGTTTTTTGTTTTGTTTTTAAACTTGTCTCTGACCTTCCACACACTGTGTGAAAGCTCTTATGAAGAGATGCTCAGGTCTGTGTTTCTTAGTGAATTTTCTATAAACATGAACATACTTTACAGGTAAAGAAAACATACCATCATCATTTTTGAGGGGCTAACAGGAGGAGGGGGGTACAAGAATTATATAGTGGACATCGACTTAGTGAGATTTTAATACATAAATATTCTCAAGTCCCATTCCTAAACATTTCCTATAGCCTGGGGTGTGGGCATGGTTACCCAAAGACATGGCAACTTCACTAAAGAATGGGAAAATAGGCGTGGCACCTGTGGCTCAAGGGGCTAAGGCGCCAGCCACGTACACCTGAGCTGCAGGGTTCGAATCCAGCCCGAGCCCACCAAACAACAATGACGGCTGCAAAGAAAAAAAAAAATGGCAGGGCGTTGTGGCAGGCACCTGTAGTCCCAGCTACTTGGGAGGCAGAGGCAGGAGACTCGCTTGAGCCCAGGAATTGGAGGTTGCTGTGAGCTGTGATGTCACAGCACTCTATCCAGGGTGACAGCTTGAGGCTCTGT
>CAUYON010144538.1:0-16738 GCA_963573935.1 Arctocebus calabarensis
TATGTTCTATGGACTGATGAGAAGAATGTGTATTCAAGTTTATTAGGATGAAACATTTTGTAGATGTCTGTTAAATCCAGATGTTGAATGGTTTAGTTTAAATCTAAAATTTCTTTACTTAGCTTCTTATTAGAGGATCTATCCAACACTGCTAAAGGAGTATTAAAATCTCCAACTACTATGGAGCTGGAGGAAATCAAGTTAATTATGTCTATTAGAGTTTTTCTTATAAATTGAGGCACATTCTGGTTGGGTGCATAAATATTAATAATTGAAATCTCATCTTATTGAGTATTACCTTTAACAAATATGAAATGTCTGTCTTTATCCTTCCTTATTTTGGTTGGTTTAAAGCCTATTGTATCTGCAAATAAGATTGCAACACCTGCTTTTTTCTGTTTTCCATTTGCCTGCAATATAGATGACCATCCCTTCCCCGTGAGTCTATATTTATCTTTTAAGGTAAGGTGAGACGCTTGTATGCAGCAGATTTCTGGTCTGAGTTTTTGTATTCAGGCAGCCAACCTATGTCTCTTTAGAGGACAATTTATACCATTCACATTAATTGAAATTATTGATAAATCTTGAGAAAAACTAGTGAAAATTTTTAATCCTTTTGTTGCTGTGGAAGTTGGACTTTGATAAAAAGTTTCTGGATGAGTTTACTTTTGTGTTGGAGGATTATGTTGGTCATTATGGAGAATATGTCTGAGAATATCCTGGAGAGTTGGTTTAGTTATAGCAAATTTCTTCAATTTAATATGGATGTCATTAAAGCATTTAATTTCTCCATCATAAATGAAACTCAGTTTAGCTGGATATTAGATCCGGGGTTGAAAGTTCTTTTGTTTTAGGAGATTAAAAGTCGATGACCATTCTCTTCTAGCTTGAAAGGTTTGATCAGAGTGATCTGCAGTTATTCTAATATTCTTCCCCTTATAGGTTATAGATTTCTTGCGCCTGGTTGTTTTCAAAATTTTCTCTTTCATATTAACTTCAGTGAACTTAATTATGATGTGCCTGGGGGATGTTTTATTCAGGTTGAGTCGTGCTGGGGTTCTGAAACTGTCGGCTATCTCAATTTCAGAATCTCTTGACATGTCTGGAAAATTCTCTCTCATAATCTCATAAAGAAGAGACTCTGTGCCTTGTGATGCCACTTCATCATTTTCAGGTATCCCTATAAGGCGAATATTGTTTTTCTTCAAGTTATCCCAGAGTTGTCTGAGGGAATGATCCATTTTTGCCTTCCATTTTCTTCCTCTTTGTGAGTTTGGGAGCATTCGAAAGCTTTCTCTTCAGTGTCAGAAATCCTTTCTTCTGCTCGCTCTATTCTGTTGCTAAGGGATTCTTCTGTGTTTCTCAGATCTTTGAGGGCTGCAACTTCTTGTCTCAATGTGTCAAAATCTTTGGTCATTTTGTCTTTGAATTCATTCAATTCTTGAGACATCTTTTGGGTCATCTTTTGGATTACTGGTTGAAATTCTAATTCCATCTTTTCCTCCATTCTGCTGATCTTATTTGCTATCCAGACTCTGAATTTGATTTCTGACATCTCAGCCATTTGCTTATATGAGGGATCTTCTGCTATATCTACCTTGTCATTCCTTAGGGGTGTTGATCTACTCTGATTATTCATATTTCCAGAGTTTTTCCGTTGATTCCACCCCATGATTATTTTTCACCATTTCCTCTGGCTGTCCTCAGAGTTGGGGAAGTGTCTCTCCAAGATTGGACCCTGGCAGGATAACTCTATTGTTGGAAGATATTTGTAGGCAGTGACCTAGTGTAGCTCCTCTGGGGCTGCTCCAGCCAGGGAGTTGTGGCTGTGGGAGCAGCTCTGGAGTGGAGCATGTCAGACACGGGTCCAGCAGCAGGACTGGGGTTGGTGCCCAGGGTTCTGGCCATGCCTGGCTCCCAGTGGCTTTGGCAACAAGAGTGGGTGGCTCCAGCAGTCTCTGGTTGGGTGGAGAGCTCTGCAGAGAGGTAGCGAGGGCCTTGGAGGGAGGGTTGGGGGTCATGTGACTTCAAAATTCCCTAGGCAGAAGGACGAGGCTGGTGAGGAAGCAGGGAGGGCACTGGAGGGAGGGTGTGGGTTGTGAAGCTACCAGAGACCCTGGCTGGGGCAGCACTGGCCAATGCAGGCTGGGGGTCTTGGCAGTGTGGCCTGCAGTAGAGTCCCGTGTGTTTGCAGGAGTCCTTGGAGTGGGGCAGAACTGGGTATTGAGGCAACATGACTCCCGGCAGGGTGTCTCACATCCACCAGTGTCACGGGCAGGAGGCAGACCTGGGACACGAGGTGGCATGGCCCGCAGAGGGGTCACTCCCACCTGCCATAACCCCTGGAGTGGGGCGGGCCTTGGTCCTGAGGCTGTGCAGCCTGTGGCAGGGTCACTCCCACCCACCGCAGCCCCTGGAGTGGGGCAGGCCTGGGTCCTGAGGCTGTGCAGCCCTCAGTGGGGTGGCTACCTCCCGCTGAAGCCCCTGGAGTGGACGGGCCTGGATCCCAACCCTGTGCAGCCCTCAGTAGTGTCACACCCACCCATTGCAGCCCCTGGAGTGGGACAGGCCCAGGTGCTGAGAAAGCACAGCCTGTGGCAGCATGCCCAAGCCCACCTGCGTATCTGGGGTGGGGTGGGCCTGAGTGTCAAGGTGGTGCAACTCCCAGTGAGCTCTCTCACGTCCACTGGAGTCACGTGCATGTGGCAGACCTGGGTCCTGAGGCGGCATGACCCTCGGCGGGGTTGTGCCCGCCCACCAGAGTCCCTGGAGTGGGGCGGGCCTGGGTGCTGAGCCAGAGTGGGCTGCAGCAGGGTCATACACTATGGTTCCTGGCTGCAGTTGGCCATTGGGGAGGGGGAGGCTTGGTGCGGCCGCTGGAATCCTTTGCTGGGTGAGGCACTTGGTCTAGCAGACAGAGAGTGGAGGTGCTGCTTGAGAACTTCCTCCCACAGTCTCAGCAGGGGTTAGGCTTCTGGTTCCTCAGGTAAGGGGGGACAGGAGTACTGGAAGTTCAGAATGTTGGGGAAAACTTTAGTTCAAATTTTTTTGGCTAGCGAGAGAGTGTTCAGAGTCACAACATGGGATTAATCCCCACTTCCCATGGCAGTCTCCTGTGGGGTTGGACAAGAGGTCCACAGTTCACTGTTTATCTGTAGAAAGCCTGCAGGAGTGGACGAAGAGAAAATAGGAACGGAAAAAAAAGTAAAAAAGACCACAGCTTTCCTTGGGGAGTGGATGGATACTTTTCTTTTCAGATGAATTTTGTACCTGAAGCTTGCTTTCTTGGAGTCGCAGCTTGCCTCAGCAGAGGTGATCTGCAGGTATCACTTCTCTCTCGGCTGGGCTCCCAATCTTCAGCTCAACTGGGCATTTTCTGGGCGTTATCCTTCTCCTTCATCAGGAGCCTCTCTCTGGAGCTGGTTCTAGTCGGCCATCTTGCCCCTCCTTCCGGCTAATTTTTTGTTGTTGCAGTTATCATTGTTGTTTAGTAGGCCCTGGCAGGGTTGGGACCCACTAGCCCCTAGCATGTGGCTGGCCCACTAACCACTGAGCTACAGGCACCCAGCATCTTTCAAAATTCTTTTAGTCACTTTTTGTGATAAATCAAAAATTGGTGTTATTATTTTTTTTATGATGGCTTTTTTCTTATTAAATTATAGCTGTGTACATTAATGCAATCATGAGGTACAATGTGGTGGTTTCATATACAATCTGAAATATTTTCATCAAACTGGTTACCATAGCATTCATGGCATTTTCTTAGTTATTGTGTCAAGACATTTATATTCTGCATTCAGTAAGTTTACCCTGTACCTTTCTAAGATGCACCATAGGTGTGGTCCAACCGATTACCCTCCCTCCACGCATCTTCTCCTCTCCCCTCCCCTCCTTTTCCCCTTTCTCCTTCTTCTTGTGCTATAACTGGGTTATAGCCTTCATATGAGAGCTCTAAATTACTTTCATAGTAGGGCTGAGTACATTGGATAATTTTTCTTTCATTTGTGAGATACTTTGCTAAGAAGAATATGTTCCAGCTCCGTCCATGTAAATATGAAAGAGGTAAAGTCTCCGGCACCTGTGGCTCAGCGAGTAGGGCGCCAACCCCATATACTGAGGGCTACAGGTTCAAACCCGGCCCCGGCCGAACTGCATCAAAAATTAGCCAGGCGCTGTGGCGGGTGCCTGTAGTCCCAGCTACTTGGGAGGCTGAGGCAAGAGAATCAATTGAGCCCAAGAGCTGGAGGTTGCTGTGAGCTGTGACTCCACAGCACTCCACCAAGTGCGATAGAATGAGACTCTGTCTCCACAAAAAAAAAAAAAAAAGTCTCCATCTTTTTCTAGGGCTGCATAATATTCCATGGTGTACATATACCACAATTTATTAATCCATTCGTGGGCCAATGGGTACTTGGGGGCTTCTTCAATGACTTAGCAATTATGAATTGGGCTGCAATAAACATTCTGGTACAAATATCTTGGTTACAATGTGATTTTTGGTACTAGATATATACCCAGTAGAGGAATTGTAGGATGGAATGGCAGGTCTATTTTTAGATCTCTATGTATTCTCCAAACATCTTTCCAAAAGGAACATACTAGTTTGGATTCCCACCAGCAGTGTTCCCTTTTCTCCACATCCACACCAACATCTCTGGTTTGGGGATTTTGTGGTGTGGGCTAATCTTACTGGAGTTAGATGATATCTCAAAGAAGTTTTGATTTGCATTTCTCTGATGATTAAGGATGTGAGCATTTTTTCATGTATCTGTAGGCCATATACCTGTCTTCTTCAGAGAAGTTTTTCTTCAAGTCCTTTGTCAGCCCTGAGATGGGATCACTTGTTCCTTTCTTGCTAATAATTTTGAATTCTCTGCGGATTCTGATTATTAAACCTTTGTTGGAGGCATAACCTACAAATTTCTTCTCTCATTCTGAGGGATGTTTGCTTGCTTTACTTACTGTGTTCTTGGCTTTTTAGTTTGATCAGGTCTCAGTAGTGTATTTTTGATGCTGCTTCAATTGCCAGGGGAGTCCTCCTCATAAAATATTCGCGCAGGAGGATTCCTTCAAGAGTTTTCCCTGCACTTTCTTCTAGTATATTTTTAGTTTCATGTCTTAAGTTTAAATCTTTAGTCAAGGGAGAGTCTATCTTAGTTAATGGTGAAAGGCATGGGTCCAGTTTCAGTCTTCTACAGGTCGCCAGCCAGTTCACCTAGCACCATTTGTAAATAGGGAATCTTTTCCCCCACTGAATAGTTTTAATTGGCTTGTCAAAGATCAAATAATGGTAAGTAGCTGAGTTCATCTCTTGATTCTCTATTCTCTTCCATACATCTACTTCTCTGTTTTTGTGCCAGTACCATGCTGTTTTGATCACTATCCATTTATAGTATAGTCTGAGGTCTGGTAGCATAATTCCTCCTGCTTTGTTTTTATTTCTGAGTAATGTCTTTACTACTTGAGGTTTTTTCTGATTCCATATAAAATGAAGTATTATTTTTTCGAGATCTTTAAAGTATGGCAGTGGAGTTTTAATAGGGATTGCATTAAAGCTGTGTATTGCTTTGGGTGTTATGGAGATTTTAACAATGTTGATTCTTCCCAGGCATGAACCTGGTATTTTTTTCCATTTGTTAACATCTTCAGCTATTTCTTTTCTTAGAGTTTCATAGTTCTCTTTATAGATACCTTTCATGTCCTTTGTTAGGTAAACTTCCAAATATTTCATCTTCTTTGTCACTACTGTGAACGGAATGGAGTCCTTCACTGTTTTTTTTAGCTTGACTATTGTTGGTATATGTAACGGCTACAGATTTATGAGTGTTGATTTGGTAACCTGAGATGCTGCAGTATTCCTTGATCACTTCTAAGTGTTTTGTAGTAGCATCTGGTGTAGTAGAATTTAGTGTTTTCCAGATATACAATCGTATCATCTGTGAAGAATGAAAGTTTGATCTCTTCTGACCCTATATGGATAACCTTGATCACCTTTTATTCCTGAATTGCAATGGCTAAAACTTCTATTACAATGTTAAAGAGCAGTGGAGACAGTGGGCAACCTTGCCTGGTTCCCGATCTCAGTGGAAATGATTTCAATTTAACTCCATTCAGTATGATGTTGGCTGTGGGACTGCTGTAGATGGCCTCTATCAGTTTAAGAAATGTTCCTTCTATACCAATTTTCTTAAGTGTTCTGATCATGAAGGGATGCTGGATATTATCAAAAGCTTTTTCTGCATCAATGGAGTGAATCATATGGTCTTAATTTGTGTATGTGCTGAATTATATTTATAGATTTGCATATATTGAACCAGCCTGAGACCCTGGGATAAAATCCACTTGGTCATTGTGTATAATTTGTTTGATGTGTTTTTGGATTCTGTCTGTTAGGATCTTGTTGAATATTATTGCATCAATATTAATTAGTGATATTGGTTTATATTATTATTTTCTTGTTAGATCTTTTCCTGTTTAGGGGATGAAGGTGATGTTTGCTTCATAGAATGTGTTGAGTAGTATTCCTTCTTTTTCTGTATTTTGGAAAAGGTTGAGTAATATAGATACTAGTTCCTCTTTAAAGGTTTGGTAGAATTCTGACGCGAAGCCATCAGGTCCTGGGCTTTTCTTTTTAGGGAGATTTTGTATAGTTGATGCTGTTTCAGAACTTGTCAGAACTTTATATAGGCCTAGTCAACATTTCCATGTCATTCTGGCTAAGTCTTGGATGGTGGCATCCTTCCAAGTATTGGTCAATTTTCTTCTGATTTTCATATTTCTGAGAATAATGTTTCTTATAATATTCATCAAGGATTTTTTTGAATTTCTGAGGAGTCTGTTGTTATTTCATCCTTACGATTTCTGATTGATGAAATTAGAGGTTTTACTCTTTTTTCCTCGTTAGATTAGCCAAAGATTTATCTATTTAGTTGACCTTTGCAAAAAACCAACTCTATGATTTATTGATCTGTTGTATGTTATTTTTGTTTTCAATTTCTTTTAATTCTGCTCTAATTTTGATTATTTCTTTTCTTCTGCTGAGTTTGAGATTGGAACAGTCTTCTTTTTCCAGTTACTTGAGGTCTCCCATTAACTTGTTAGCTTCCTCTCTTTCTGTTCTCTTGAAGAAGGCTTGCAGTGCTATAAATTTCCCCCTTAGGACTACCTTTGCAGTATCCCAGAGGGTCTGATAATTCATGTCTTCATTGTCATTTTGTTCCAAAAATTTGGTAATTTCCTTCTTAATCTTGTCTATGACCCACCTATCATTCAGCATAAGGTTATTTAGCATCCATGTTTTTGTATTAATATGCAGATTCATGTTGTTACTGAATTAGGTGAAATTTGGATTTCTTCAAATTATCCTGGAGCTCTGTGAGAGAGTGATTTGTTTTTGCTCTCCACTTCTCTTCTTCTTTGAGAGTTTGGGAGCATTTGAAAGCTTTGTCTTCAATGTCAGAAATCATTTCTTCTGCTTGCTCCATCCTGTTACTGAGGGATTCTACTGCATTTCTCAGATCTTTGAGGGTTGCAACTTCTTGTCTCAATGTATCAAAATCTTTCGTGATTTTGTCTTTGAATTCCTTAAATTCTTGGGACAACTTTTGAAGTGCTCCTTGAATTTCTAATTCTAATTTTATCACATTTTATTGATCTTATTTGCAATCCAAATTCTGAATTCTGTTTCTGATATCTCAGCCATTTGTTTATGAATGGGATCTTCATTTGTGTCCGCCAAATTATTCCTTGAGGGGGTTGATCTACTCCAGTTATTCATGTTACTGGAGTTTTTCCACTGATTCAGCTCCATGATTATTTTACACTGTTTGGCTTTTGTTTGTATCCTTTGGGTTGCAGCTTGTCTCAGTAGGATTGATGTACGTTCTTCAACCTTCTCTCTTGGCCCAGATCTGAACTATCATCTTTCTTGCTAAACTTCTCTCCTTTAACTCTCCTTCTGGATGGGAGTCATTGTGGAAAGCTGGCTCTCGTCAGCCATCTTGTCTCAGCCTGTATTATTTTTGTAGATGAATTCCATCATGGAAGCAATGCAATACAGACAGCTTGAAATATCAAGAAAGTATCTGGAAAGGATGTGACTAATGAATGCACAATACATAGAAGGTTTGCAATGTTTCATGCTGATGATTTTAAACTTGAAATTTTGCCACATGAGCGACCTAAGACCAATGTGGATAATGATGAGCTGGAACCTGTAGTGGAAATGAATCCATCGCAATCTATGTGTGAACTGTGTGAATTGGCAGCAAAGTTTAACATTACTATTTCAAAACCCATTTAAAATAAACCAGAAAAGTAAAGTACCTGGATAAATGGATCCTGCATGATTTAAAGAAGCACCAGAAAGAAATCCTCTTGAAGCTTGCTTTTCCTTTGCTGTCATGATATAGAGGTGAACTGTTTCTACACCACATTTTTACAATTGGTAAATAACAGATTCTTTTGACTATTGCAAGCATTCATCACAATTGTTGATCAAAGATGAAGTGCCAAAACACACTCCAAAATGAAATAGTCATCAAAAAAAATTTATGATGTCTGTTTGGTGGTTTTGTATTGGTATTATTCACCTCAGCTTTATGAAAATTGATCAATTGATTATAGTGGATGAGATAATGAAGAGGATTACAATTAAGCAGCCCAGATTGGTCAATAGAAACAGGCTAATCCTCTTGCCTTAACTTTTGAACACATGTTGGACAAACAACACTGTTCAAATTATAGAAGCTGGACTTGGAAACTCTCTGCCATGCTCTGTGTTCACCAGACCCCGCACCAACTGGCAACCACTTCCTTGAAGCTTTGAACTATTTTTTGCAAGGAAAAATACTCAATTCCCAACAAGCTGTGAAAAACACCTTTTGTGATTTCCTAACCACTCACTCACCAGGCTTTTTGCTACTGGCATAAATAAGCTACCATTGCAATGGCAAAACTGTGTCAATGGTATAGGCACATACTATGATTAATTGTACGTTTCTTGATGAGATATAATAAACTGGATTCAAAATAGAACATTTCATATTTAATGACCAAAAAAGAATACATATTATATAATTCTATTTAGAGAAAATTTGTGCAGTGTTTAATTTGGAAAGACGAATGGGGTCATATTTCAGGTTACTGGAGTCATTGTACTGAAGTCCCACTAACTGGGTGACTTAGAACAACATATTTATTGCTTTACAGTTCTGGAGGCTAAAAGTCTGAAATCCAGATATTGGCAGTGTTGGTTCCTCCTGGAGGTTCTGCAGGAGAATATATTCCATAGATTTCTCCTAATATATAATGGTGGCCAGAAATCTTTGCTGTTCCTTTACTTGCAGACACATAACTTCAGTCTCTGCCTCCAGTTGCACATTAAATGTTTTCTGCACCTTTATGTCTGTTTTCTCTTCTTACAAGGGCATTAGTCATTGGAATAAAGCCCATTCTAATGCACTGTGAATTCATCTGTAGCTAATTACATCTGAAATTAACCCATTTCAAAATAAGAACCTATTCTGAGATGGAGGTAAATGTAAAGTTTGGAGACTCTTAAACAGTAGAGGTCATGAGGATCTCTCTGGGGCAATAGTTAATGTTAAATATGGTGACTTGTGTGGCCATGTTAGAAGCTTGCTCAGTTTGTGATCATGCATCAAGCTGAGGATTATTTTTATGTGTGTATTTTTATGTATGTTATACTTCAGAAACTGATTGAAGATAAGGGGAGAAATATAACAATATATCAATCTCACACATTAGTGAAAATAAGAAACAATGAGAACTGTCATACATTTCTAGTTCAGTTGTAAATTATATAACTTGATTGAAAAGCTGGCATTATCTAGATAAATTGAAAATGCTTGTACCTTATTATACAGAAATTTTACTTCTAGGTAAAAAAAAAAAAATAAAGGAATTGTGTGTATATGTAGATCAAAGTACATTTACAAGGATGCGCATTTCAGTAGTGTTCAAAATAGCCCAAATCTGGCAAATCTCAAAGATGATTTCAACAAAAAAACAGATAGTTTGTGGAATAATCTCAGAATAGTTATAATATGCAGAAAATAACATAAAATAGATTGAACTACAATTACACATAGTACAGACAATTAGAACAGTCATTGAGTTAACAGAAATAAATCCAGATGCAAAAGATTATGTGCTTTAGTTTTCATTTAAGGATAAAAAGTGTAACCCTCCCCCAAAGACAGACAGAAAAAGAGAAAAAGAAAGAGAGAAAGATACTATTGTGTTTGAGTTAAACAAAGTGTGAATACAGTGTTGAAATTATTGAAGATAAAAAGACAGGGAAAATGGGAGATTATTAATCAATGGTGGGCATGAGGCAGACTTTTACAATATTTTGTTATAGTCTAGCCCTATAGCATATGGTAGTTACAAACATGTGTTCATTATATTATAATTCAACCCTTGTAGTTACTCTTGATTCACTTTCCACTATGCACATTATTTTTAATAAAAAAATTAAGTAATGTAAAATGATATACCAAGTACTTTCATAGAAATATCCCCTCTGTTACTCTCTTCATTTAAATCCTGCTTTCTCAATGGTTTCAAAGAAAATAATTTTTACTTTGACCATTTTTAATTTTTTATATCATTTTTGCTTACAAATATTATGTAATCCCGTACATACATCCTCCATCATCATCTCTTTCACAAAATGGCGCATGCAGTATACCATGTTCAGTAACTTGCTTATTTCACTTAATTGTATGTCTTGAGGAAAAGTCCATGTCCTCATTCCATTTTGCAGATGGATTATAGTTTAAAATGTACTATAGTTTATTCAGTCCATCCTTTATTGAGGTTACTTATGTCATTTTTTATTTTTGTGAATAAATTTATGACAATACCACATAAACTTTTACTCCACTACTTTAGATTATTTCATTAATACACTTTTTAGATAGATTCTTAGAAGTGGGAATAGATTTATAGAAATGCCAAAGAGTCACTATAAATGCATTTTTATAAGATATTGCTAATTTCTGCCCCATAATGGGTATGTCATTTTAGATTCCCATAAAAAAAAAAAGAAGAAGAAATGACAGAGAAATAGGTAATGAATCAAATAACCCCTATGTGAAGAAATTTTTTTCTATCCCCATGTGTTTAGATGATACCGAGAGTTTAGGATTCATTTAGTACATGTTTACTAAACAAATAAATAAGGCAAATGTTTGTTTTTTGTAACCCAAACTCATGTTGTACAGAATGTTAGGAGAATGGTTAAGAAAAACAATACTTAAGAAAGGAATAAGAATTCTTGACTTAAATATGTTGGCAGCTACCGATTGGCTAGCATTTATTAAGAAAACCATTATGACTTGGAAGCCACTTAAAAGAAAAAACAATCTGAAAACTTATGTAAATACCTACCTGTGTTTCAGCAAACACCCCAGGTGTTTGCTAAAGTCAAGTAAATAAAATGCGAGAGATTATTAAAATGATGCTAAAATAGAAACTCCCTCTTAGCGAATTTTGCACCCTTGAGGACAGAATCATTGCATTTTGTAATAATAAAAAATGATATAAATATATTTATCATCCAAAACTAAATTTTTAAATAAGAAACAAGAAATGCAGTGTACTCTCCAGGAGTAAATTCATACCTTACAAGAGTCAGATCCAGAAAATTTAAACATTTTCACACTTTTCCAAAGTCTCATCATACACTTAAATTATATAAAACCTTCCAAAAGGAAAAATAAAATGATTTGGAAATGGTATCACAGTTGTTCTTCTAGGAGAACATAGAGATGCTATCTTCAACAAATATGGAGTTGAAGGCTCACTATATGAACAGTGCACATTTTTTCCCTAGGATAAATAGCAATGTCTATTTTATATAATCTCTAGTTTCAATGGGAACTTTTCTGTGAATTTGGAGATAGAGGACTTAAATAATATGAAGACAAGAGAAAGCTAGGGGGAAATGTGTTTGGAAGACACTCCTGATTTGTTCATCTTCTGAAAGCCATATACCATGTAATTACCTACATGGGCATGTACATATTATATACATAGAAACAGTTAATTCATAGATAGTGCATAATAATTTTTTTCAAAATTATATCAAACTGTTTATTAGTACACTAGCAATATTTTCTGCAGCTAAAAACTATGCAAATAGTTCTCTCCTATATATCATAAACATGCATTCATTTGTAACATGTTTGTTGACTTCCTTTTTTGTTAAAGATCAGAAGCTGCATCATTAATGTCTTTTACTTATGACTTTATTACCTTTTTTTTTTTTTTCTGTGAACAGAGTCTCACTCCGTTGTCCTAGGCTAGAATACTATGGCCTCAGCCTAGCACATGGCAACTTTCAAAATGGATTCATTCTCCTGCATCAGCCTCTTGAGTAGTTGGGACTACAGGTGCCTCCCACAATGCCTAGATAATTTTTCTATTTTTAGTAAAAGTGGGGTCTCACTATTTCTCAGGTTGATCTTGAACTCTTGAGCTCAAGCAATCCTCCCACCTGGGCCTTTCAGAGTGTTAGAATTACAGGTGTGAGTCACCACACCAAGCATGATTTCATTACCTCCTAATCCCTTTTTATTCAACTTCAGCCATGATTTTAGGAATAAATTCCACTTTGACAAACTATACACTGGTAAATCTTGATTGGTCCCTGCAGTGTAAGGGATCCTGTACTTTTCTGCTTCCTATAAGGGGCTTCTCTATTGCATTAATATGGATGTCTATGGAAATCACCAGACATTCATGCATATACAGTCTGGATATATGTGGAAAAGGAAGCAAATCTGGTTGCCTTTGAGCAATAGGGAACATGCATTGAAGAAGAAATAACTCGTCTTTATCCCCTATGAAATCAGATTCTCAATTTCATGAGAATCCAGAAATGTTCCATGAAACTAATATCAGTATGTCCTAGGAGTGCAAAACTATATTGCATCATTATAATCAATTATTTTTCTTAATTTTCCAGGTTAGTAGCACTATTCACCTACTCCTTGATATCAAATTGCTAATGAACTATCTTTACAAAACCCTTTGCCTTTGAGTGAGTACCTAGGCTAAAGCAGCTGATTAACTTCAGATAAAATTTTGAAGTTGGATCACATAGCCATCAGCAGCCAATGAGATCTCTATCACTGGTGATTAGTACAGTAAACATCATATACTTGTGGTGTCATCAAAATTATTCTGACTTTCACCTGAAGTGATTGGGATTAGGTGCAGGGAGAAAATGACATATTGGGTTACAAGAAATTTGTGGCATTTGAAGTGACGGAGAGAGAGCTATATAAGGAATGAAAAGTTGTATCTTTTTGTTAACTACTTGGAAGGTTTGAAAGGTGAGAATGGAAAGCTTAGATTGGAAATCTAAGCAACTCAGTCATGTTTTGAAAGCCAGAGAGCCTGTATAGGAGCATTTGGGAAGATCCCCTTCTTACACAGATTCATGGAACACTGTGGTAAAAATTAGATCCTGGTATTAAATAAGGGCAGAAGAACATCAAAAGAACCTGAAAATATGGTCTTTATTTACCTCTCCTCTCAAAATAAAGAGTGTGACAGAAGAAAGGGGCCTTGAAACTCAAGATTAGCCTGATAACCTTTGGATCCACAGGTTCTTTCAATTACTCTGAGATTTGTGGAACGACGTTCTCAGTAACTGAATAACAATCTGTGAAACAAAGGAGAAACATAGGATTTCCTCCTCTTTTCATGAGTTCAATGTTTTACTTACATGTTGGGTTCTTAATCTTGGAGTGATAACCTTGGCACAAGTTTATAGACTTGATTGCAAAGGGAAAATGCTTTCACTAGGTAATATTTTCATTTAACACCCTACCTGCCTTGTGATCATTTTTGCTTCTCATGCTTATAGTTCTGTAGAAAAAAGTAATTGGTTTACTAGAGAGGTTAGGGACATGAGATTGTTGACACTGAGTATCACGTAGAACTGAGAGAGCAGCCACCAAATTGAGAAAGAGATAAACATGTCTGGAACAAGACTATGCACGGGTGTCTCTTCAAACTTCCATAATGTTAAATATCTGTTGAAGGAACCTCAGCTCAACAAGGGCAAGTAAATTATGGATTTAAATTCCACATAAATGAAGTTTAGGGTCATCTCATCAGGGAAGCGACATAGATAGGCTATGTTTGGCTAAGAAAAAAAAAAGCCATAAATTGTGGTGTAGGAGTGAAATGAAAACATCACTTATGGCTTTAGTATCAGCTGAAGTGGTGCTTACTAGAGCTTACTCTCCTAGATCACCTATTTTACATTTTGGGGAGGTTTATACTAAAATAAAGAAGATAAATGGGTGGTCTGTAACTTACATCTTTTGCATTACTTCAAATATACTCAGTTACATCTACTCTAAGCCACTGCTTTGTTCACTATTTCAGTGTAATATTTCACAGCCTTTGTGCAGAGGTAATCTGACCACTCCTGCGTCCAATACAACATGCACTTCCTATTATTCTGCTGCCTTCTCTTATTGTTTCTTGGCATGCTACAGGAACCTGTTTAAAATTCACACATGAACATTTTAACATTAGTGAGTTAGTGTTGGGAGGACAAAGTCAAAAAATAAATACGTTTCTTTTATCATCCCCCTGGGGGATGTACTGCTATGTACTTCATACAGATCTCAGCATATACAATTGATCAAGTCTCAGTCATCAATAGGGGCAGCCAGTTTGATAAGACATCCTCATCTTGCCCTCCCTCTGTGTATTTCCTCTGACCTTCACACTTGCTCCTGAAAAACTAATTTCTAAATAATTATCCTTATAAAAATCTTTTACTTAGAGTTTTTTCTTTTTTTACCCTAAAAATGTAGCCTACAGGAATGGGGATTAAAATCATATATGGCTCCTACTCATACTGTTTTTTTGTCTAGTTGAGGAGAAATATATACAGTTGATGATTACTTGAATAAATAAACCACTAAAATAGTGATGATACTATGAGTGAAAGAATAAAATGCTGTGAGGACATAAATCATACAGCGTTTCCAGGGAAGCCTATACAAGGAAATGACAAATAAGCTGAAAATGGAAGAATTAATAGGGATTGGGCATGTAAAGGGGTGGAAGACAAGCTGTTGAAGAACAAAGAAAGAGGAATCGGCTAAAACAACATGAGCAAGCAGCAGAGTGCCAGGGGGTGTGACTGAAGAAGGAGGGTAGGGCCAGGTAAGGTTGCAGGTTATGCGTCGAACTTAATTTTAAATTTAAGGGCTGGATTTGAAAGGTAACAAACTAGTGATGAAGAATTATGTTTGTAGTTGACCATAGCTGAAAATGAAGGAGACAAAGATAAACTCACAAGGAAAAATGTTGTCAATGAGTGGAATAGGAATATGTTTGGATCAAAAGTCAAAGTTTGAGTTCTCCAAACTAATTACACAAGACGCAAAGAGAAGACATTTTAACCCAAAGCACTCAACTTGAGAAAAGATATACAAGTTTACCATACCAAAGTGTATATAACTTTGTAAACAATTAATTATATTAATATCTATATCAGTCTGATTTACACTGATATAGATGTTCAGCATGATTTCAGCAGGAGACACACACACACACACACACACAGACACACACACATTTGCAGGCACACACACAGCAGGAAATTGGCATAAGCCATTATGGAGACCTTGACAGGCAAGTCATAACTCTATAAGCCAAGCTGTCCCAAGGGTCAGGCTAGTATCTTGAGGAAGTTGCTGGTCGTATGTGGTGTTATCTTCTTTCCCAGGTAAACCTCAGTTCTACTTGTAAGGTCTTTAAACACACAGATGATCAAGGAAAATCTCTGTTATTGAAGGTCCACTGTAAAATTCCATCAGAGTAACATCAAGGTTAGCATTTAACTGAGTAACTGGAGACTACAGTCTAGCCAAACTGGCACACGAACTGACAATCACATCTCAATTTTATTTGCAGGACCTTATCTTTTCATCTCCACTGAAAGTATATTCCCTTCTCTGATTTGTTTCCCTTTTCTGATTTAGGCAAAATCATGCTGAGCTCTTAACTCACGTGATTTTTTTTCAAAATAAAACTTGAAAATCATTTAATCTAAAAGCAGTTAAAACTAATGTCCCTCAGTACTGCTTCTGCAAGTGTGACCAGTAATTCAATATCTTATTTATAACTGATATTTGGATTAATTTTCTTACTTATTTATAATAATGTTGTTAATTATATATCCCCATATACTTGTATTTCAGATGAGAGTTGAAGTTAATCAGTATTACAGATGGCAGTTTAGCAGTATAGATGCAGCGCTTTAAAAACAGCTCGAAGGGCTCGGTGCCTGTGGCTCAGTGGGCTAAGGCGCCAGCCATGTACACCTGAGCTGGCGGGTTCGAATCCAGCCTGGGCCCGCCAAACAGCAATGATGGCTGCAACCAAAAAATGTCCGGGCGTAGTGGTGGGTACCTGTAGTTCCAGCTACTTGGGAGGCAGAGGCAGGAGACTCGCTTGAGCCCAGGAATTGGAGGTTGCTGTGAGCTGTAATGCCATGACACTCTACCCAGGGCGACAGCTTGCGGCTCTGTCTAAAAACCAAACAAACAAACAAAAAAAAAAAACAGCTCTAAGATTATATTTTGTATTTCTGTGCTATTAGTTGTAATATCTCTTTCTTCATTTTGGATTGACCTGATTTGGGTTCTTTCTCTTCTATTCCCGGTTAATCTCTCAAGAT
>CAUYON010144539.1:0-14033 GCA_963573935.1 Arctocebus calabarensis
GCCGTGGCGTCACACTGCTCACAGCAACCTCCAGCTCTTGGGCTTAAGCGATTCTCTTGCCTCAGCCTCCCTAGTAGCTGGGACTACAGGCACCCGCCACAGCGCCCGGCTATTTTCTTGTTTTGCAGTTCGGCCGAGGCCGGGCTTGAACCCGCCACCTTCGGTATATGGGGCCGGCGCCCTACTCACTGAGCCACAGGAGCCGCCCTGTCCATAATATCTTTACTTGTTTTGATGTCCTATATCTGTAGAGGGATTTTCTTTCTTTTTTTTTTTTTTGTAGAGACAGAGTCTCACTTTATCGCCCTCAGTGGAGTGCCATGGCGTGGAGTAGTGTAGAGGAATTTTCTTTGCTTTTTTTTTTTCTTTCTTTTTCTTTCCTTTTCTTTTTTTTTGAGACAGAGCCTGAAGCTATCACCCTGGGTAGAGTGCTGTTGAGTCACAGCTCACAGCAACCTCCAACTCCAGGACTCAAGCGCGTCTCCTGCCTCTGCCTCCCAAGCAGCAGGGACTACAGGCGCCCGCCACAATGCCTGGCCATTTTTTTTTTTGTTTTTTTTTTTGGTTGCAGCCGTCATTGTTGTCCCGAAGGCCGGGGCTGGATTCGAACTCACCAGCTCAGGTGTACGTGGCTGGCGCCTCAGCAGCTTGAGCCACAGGTGCTGAGCCTGTAGAGGGCTTTTCAATGCTACTTTTCCTATCTATGTAACAGAGATTTAACTAATTCTATAGGTTTATGTGAACCTGTTGGAGGAGAGACAGGTTTCATGCTATTATGTTATGATTATATGTTTTAGTGCTTTGAAGTGGATAAAAGAATGTTCATGTTTGTTGTTTTATTTAATTCTCAGGCTTGGCAGGTTGCTGGTATTATCTCCATTTTACTGGTCATAAAACTGAAGCCTAGAGAGAACAAAGAGATTTGCCCGACGCCCCATGGTGAGTTGGAGGTAGCCTTAGGCCTTGGATCCTTCACCTTTAGGCATCACAACCGCCTCTCCCAGAGGACTCAAAGCTCCCCTAGGGCAGAGCAGTTTCTCTCTTAGCTCTCCATCCATCAGGCTGTGTGCTCCTAAGAAGCTGCTGGGGGTTGCCCCACTTTGCCTGGTCACACCAGAGGAACGGACAACCCATGGTGTTGTTGACCCAATATTTATTGAAGGCCTCAGGTGCTCCATTCCTGGAGGAAAGTGTGTCAATAAGGAGAAAAGAGTGAGTGGGGTTTTTTGGTTTTTTTTTTTTTGAGACAGAGCCTCAAAGCTGTCACCCTGGATAGTGTGCGGTGGCATCACAGCTCACAGCAACCTCCAATTCCTGGGCTCAAATCTCCTGCCTCCGCCTTCCAAGTAGCTGGGACTACAGGCATCCACCACAACGCCCGGCCATTTTTTGGTTGCAGCCCTCATTGTTAGTTTGGCGGGCCGGGCTGGATTCGAACCCGCCAGCTCGGGTGTCCGTGGCTGCTGCCTTAGCCCGTTGAGCCACAGGCGCCGAGCCGAGAGTGGGTGTTTTAACTGGGTTCAGACACTGCACTGGCTGGGCAGACCAGGAGAAGCTGCCAGAGGGGAGGGGTTTGGGTGGGAGCTCGAATAAGCTGGGTGCCCAAGGCCCCAGTAGGGCTCCCCAGCAGGCAGATGAAGGTACCAAAGCTGCCTTGCGAGTGAATGGGGGTTGGATAGCAGAACCTGGCTGGGAAGCTCAGCCACTCTCCAGCTACAGCTGTTCCCTGTTCTCTCCCGGTCAGCTGGGCCCAGAAACTGGGGCTTATGCTTCTGTCCTTGTGCCTTCCAGCAGCGCGACCCCGCTCAGGTGCGGCCCCAAGGAACTTGGGCAACCGCTGTCCAGGCCTCCATACCCGGCTGAACAAACAGGAAGTCCCGAGACTCTGGGGCGGGCGACCCCTCTGCTTGTGCGTGCAACACGCGGGCGTGGTGAGGGAGAGGTGCTTGTGCAACGGCGCGGCGGCGCGTGGGGGCTGGGGGTCCTCCGGCTGCAGGCCGAGGCTGAGGCGGAGGCCGCACGCCCTCCCCCGGCTCGGGGCGGGGCCGCTGCCCGCAGCCCGCCGGCCCTTTATCTGCCCGCCCGGCTGTCCCAGAGGTGGTGGCTCCCGGCTCTGCTCAGGCCACAGGTACGGGCGCCGGGCTGGACGCAGAAAGGGCCGCTCCCCGCGGGCTGCGGCTGGGGTGCTGGGTGCCGTGCGACGCTCAGGGATCTGCGTGGGGCGGGGTGCACGCGCGGACGTGGGGAGAGGACCGACAGGGGGGTAGCGCTGGCGGGGAGCACCTCCGGGTCAGGCTTAGGGCAAGAGGATGGGTGGGTGGGGATCCGCTGGCAGGGCCGGGAAGGAGGAGCCGGAGTCAGAGGGGGGATCTTGGGAAGAGTGGGAGGAGGCAGAGGAGAGGGGGCTCAGGACCGGAGGGACGGGATGGGGAAGGGCGAGGATGGGGGAAGACGCGGGAGGAGGGATGGGAGACAGCGTGTAAGTGCTGAGGAGAGGGGGGCAACCCTGGGGGAACAGTGGCGAGGGAGTGGGCACGGGCACTGCTGGGAAAGACAGTGGTCCTGGTGGACAGGCAGGGAACTCGCTGCTTCCTGGAGGAGCAATCTAGGTGGGAGCGGGGACAAGAAGGGGTGCAGGCGCCTGGAGCTGAGTGATGTGAGGGGTCCTGGTTGGCAGAATCAGGAGCAGTAGGAATAGCACTGCTGGGGGCAAAGAGGAACTTTGGGGCAAGGCCTTGGAGTCAGAAAAGTTTCCTAGATTCTCAGTCTGGATGCTCCTGAGTGGGTGGCTCAGGTCCCCGTGTCTGAGCTCCTATGAAAAGGGCCCCGGCCTTCTGCATCATGAGGCTTGTGCCACCTCTGGGTCCTCTTGTTGGGAAGCTGCCCCTCGCTAGCCTCAATTTCCCTTCCCAGAGGGGCCCTTGCTGGTCAGCTGTGAAGCTCAGGTACCTTTTCTGTGCTCTGTGCTGAGTGACTATAGTCAGCTTACCCAACCTCTCTGGGTCCAAAAGAATCTCCTTCCTCAGAGCAGTTCTGAGTCTGAGCTTCACAGACTTTAAGAATTATTTATTTCGGCTGGGCACAGTGGCTCACTCCTGTAATCCTAGCATTCTGGGAGGCTGAGGAGGGTGGAGTGCCAGAGCTCATAGTTCCAGACCAGCCTGAGTCAGAGTGAGACCTCGTCTTTAAAAAAAATAGCTGGGGTGGTGCCCGTAGTTCAGTGGGTAGGGCACCGGCCACATACATCGAGGTGGCCGGTTCGAGCCTGGCCTGGGTCGACAACAATAACAACTGCAACTGAAAAATAGCTGGGCGTTGTGGCGGGTGCCTGTAGTCCCAGCTACTTGGGAGGCTGAGGCAAGAGAATCTCTTAAGCCCAAGAGTTTGAGGTTGCTGTGTGAGCTGTGATGCCAGGGCACTTTACCAAGGGCAACAAAGTGAGACTCTGTCTCAAAGAAAAAAAAAATGAATTATTTATTTCATTCTCCTCACCTTCTCCAGTATACATGGAGTCCCAAAGTATAGTTAGAAAAAAAATGCTTTCCGTTCACTTTTGGAAGACATGAGGGGCTTTTTCTTTAAACCATTGAGCTGAGTTGGGGCATTGGTTTACTTTGAGGGAGGTGACCCAGTTGCTAAGAGGTGAGGAAGCCAGCCAGGGATGAAAACTTGGCCTGAATAGTCTATATCCTTGCTCGATGCCTGCAAGTTGCCCGCAGTGGCTGAAGGGCAAGACACTGAGTTTGGAGTTAGACAGATGTGTTTTACCGTCCTTCCTCTGGGGCTGGCAACTTGTTGGACACATGTTGGCTGTGGAGTTGTTAGGAAGAGATGAAAAGCATGTGAACACACTTGTTAAATAGCAAGTCACTATAAATTATTAATGGCAAGCCACTATAAATTGTTAATCCCATTAATAATGTTTCAGGCTTTGCCATGTAGTGTTGTCCTCACATCAGGACTCCTCAAGAAAGTTTACCTCAGACAACCCCGGTGTGAACATTGGCCTGACCTGATAACTTTTTGCTAATGGAATTAGACTTTGCCTTTTATTTATTTATTTATTTTTTGAGATAAAGTTATCTTTAAGAGAATATGCTGAACAATCAGGGCCCAGAAAAGCAACAGTGAATATTTTGCTTGCCAGGAGTGAGGCAAGAGAGGGAATGGAGGCTATTGGCACCAAGAGAGCAGGGTATTGATACCCGTTAGTGTTGATTTCCTGGACCCTAAGTTCTATGAGGGCAGCACTTTAAATGGCTCTTTAAAGTGCACTGTTCTGGGGTTTTATCCTTCAGGCCTATGTCTTGGAGAGGGGATTGTGTCAAAGTTCTAGTGCCCAGCACATAGTAGGCCTAAAATAAATACTGTTGGATTGTCACAGGGCCTGAGGGCCCTTTGAAGTCATTGGTGAATTCATTCTCTCCTTTGACATTTGGAGAGACAGGGCCACAAGAGGAGGGACTTGTCCAAGCCATACAGGATTTGAGTGATTGGGCAGGATGAGGATCCAACAAAATCCGTGGAGTCAGCATAGTACAGAGCCAACCCCAAGTATCCATGACATCTTTCACTTTCACCCACTTTCAAGAGGGTAGCTATTTTTTCTCCTCTGACTACAACTGAGGAAACAAGCTCAGAGAGGTTAAGGGACTTTTATAAAGTCACACAACTGGTAAGTTCCAGACCTGAAATAAAAATGGGGATTCTGGCTTCTCTTGAAATACTCTGCTGGAGTTGAGTAGTGGAGGCCTACACTTAGGGCAGTAGCTCTTTCTAGTTCTCTGGGGTCATCACCTGGGCGGCCTCCTTCCTGGGTACATCTTCTTAGGCTCACAGGCATTTGTGTGAGTAAGTGCACTGGGGCAGGGAACCTGGCTGCTTCCCTGTGCCCCAGCCTGGTTGCATTGTGGCTGGCATATATCCTAGTAAGCGCTCAGTGAAATCCGTGGGATGGGGGTAACCCAAGGTTCTCCCTCTCCAAAGCCCTGTTCCCCAACCTGATCTTCTCTTTGCCCCAGGCAAGTTGTGAGAACCTTTGACTAGGAGGAGCTAGGGGGTGCAAGCTTTGGTTGAGAAGGGGGGTGAAAGGCATTAACCTTGAGTTGAGGAAAAAGGGGAGGAATTTGCTGCTCAGATTTGAGGGAGGAATTCCCACTGGAGCCAACCCAGAAGTCTTCCAATCCTCCTGCAAGACATGCCCAGGCCAGAGCTCATGCTTTTTGGATTACCTGCTAAGGCAATACACCCTCCTGCACCCTCCCACTCTGGGGAGGGCTGTCAGGATCCTGGAGTTGACATCCCTTCTCCTGGGAATGTCCTTGCTCACCCAGGTCTCTTGGACCTTTGGGCAAGTGCCAATTTTTCAGGGCTCTGTGAATCCAAAGTAGGTACTCTGAATGGTCTTTGCTGAGAATATTTAGTTATTAAGTATGGTCAGTGTCCTCAGAAGTCCAAACTCTAGCCAAATTTCCTTGGTCCTCAAGTAGACCCCTGGAATTCGGCATGTGTTTAGGAGACACAGTCAACTTTTTGAGGCTCCCCAAATCCAGTGGAACTGGCTATTGAGGGCTAAAAGAGGATAGATTTTTAGACAACCCTAAGCAAATCTCTCATGCTAGGGAAATTTCAAATTTTACCATTACTATTGTTAATAATAGCAATTATGTTTTGAGTCCCTACACTATGCTAAACTTTGTTGTGATAAATTTAGTTTTGTGGCAATCAATGCTGTGGATAATATTGTAATTCCCATGAAGGAGCTAAGGACCAGATAAGGTGAGTCACTTGTCTAAAGTCATACAGCTAGCATGTTATAGAATCAGGAGTCAAACCTGGTTTGTCCGATCTGAAGTCCATCTCCTTTGTGAGCCTTTATAGTGTCTGCTTTCTCCTTTATTTCTAACTTCTTCCCATTCTGATTTCTACTGAGTAGGTAACAGGAGCCAGCCAAGTTTGCCTGACCTCTGTCAACCAGGCCCTGCACACTTGGTTCCAGCCCAGCTTTGCCCTTGCCTTGCTGTGTGATCTTGGGTAAGTCAAACTTTTCAGCAACCTCTCAGTTTTCCCACATGTCCCACTCAGGTTCCAGGTGCGCTTCTTTCTGCAGCAGAGAAAGAAGCAAGGAGAGCACACAGCCTGGTTTAACCAAGGAGAGAGGGGGAAGAGAGAGGTGTGGGAAGTTGTCTTCAGCCCCACCCTCTGGTGACATCACACAAGATACTTCCAGCCCCTGGAAGCCACGCCCCTGGTGACCCTCACCTGTGGCAGTGCCACCCAGTGCTTGGCATTTGGTGAATCTGCCCAGTCCCACAGTAGAAGTCATCAGCCCCCAGGCTTGAGGGAAACCCCCAGGTACCCAAGGCAACTTGGGAGGTTTGGAGAGGGCCCGTGGACATGTACTGGGCTGGGCTGGGCTGCTGGAACAGGCAGGGCCCAGCAGCCTGGTGGGCATACTATTCAGAGGCAGACTACTCAGAGCATGCCCTGATGGTAACATCTAGACACCCACCCTCATCTTCTATCCTGCCTCTGCTTCTTCCTTTTTCCTGGATCAGGGTCCCTTTCCATGGAGTTAGGAGATAGGAACTATTTCTGAAAATTGACGTAATGGAATGGGGCTCTGGGTAAAGTTTAAAGAAAATAGCTTGTTGGGGTCTCTGTCATCCTGGCATGTTGCCTCTGGGTTTTGTCCTTAAGGCCCCTGTGTCTTGGGGAGGGGATTATGAGCCAGCACTATCAACTTCTGAGGATGTAGCTGGGATGCAGGCCTCTGCAGAGCAGGTGGATAACTGGCAACTGAGGGAGACTGAGTTCTAGAAGCCAAGTAATTCACAGGAAAAGGTCTGCTTGCCTGCTTTAGACCTGGATTTTGTGCAGTTATTCTGTGGGGTGCAAACATATGTGACCAGAGCAGAGCAGCAGCAGAATGGCTACAAATGGAAAATCTGAACTACATATAGTCAGAGAGCAGGGTCCAGTCTCGGCTCCACTTCCCTCCTTCTTCCTACCTCTCTCTGACCTTGGGTAAGGAGCTCTTAACCTCTCTGAATTTCACTATTTGGAACAATAAAATGGGCAGAATAATACCTACCTCCCAGGCAAGTGATGAGAATTAATTGCAACAAGGTTGTATAGAGTGAGCATACAGTAATTGCTTACTACATTTCAACTGGCTTTATAGTATAATTATTATATGTCTGGGAAAGGAATCCCTGGTCATATAAACTTGGCAAATGCAGATTCAGCAGAGCTAAACAGACTTCTTTGCTGCAGGACTTCTCAGAGCCTTTTATTATTATTATTATTATTTTTTTTTTTGGTAGAGGCAGAGTCTCACTTTATTGCCCTCAGTAGAGTGCCATGGCATCACACAGCTCACAGCAACCTCCAACTCCTGGGCTTAGGTGATTCTCTTGCCTCAGCCTCCTGAGTAGCTGGAACCACAGGCACCCGCTACAACGCCTGGCTATTTTTGCAGTTCAGCTGAGGCCGGGTTTGAACCCACCACCCTCGGTATATGGGGCCAGCACCCTACTCGATGAGCCACAGGCACCGTCCTTCTCAGAGCCTTTAATGTGCTATTATGCCTTGGTCAGTTCTAAGAATGGGACATGAAACATAGGACTGGACTTAACAGATCAGAGGGACCCAGGAAGGAATTTGGTGTCCACAGGGTACTATCAGGCTTCATCATTCCCTGGTCTGTGTCCACACGGTGGAATAGAAACCTTGCTGGCTGAGACAACTCTGGGGGAAGGCCTTCCTGTCTCTGGGCTCTGGTTTAATGTAAAACAAGGGAGCTGCATGAGATTGGAAGACAAACTTGTGGACAAGCGTGGAAGCCAGATTACTGAGGCCAAAGCCCAGTCTCTTAGGGAGAGGAAGAAATCCAGCACTGGCTCCTCAACCCGGCAGTGGGGCTTGGACTGAAGTGGCCCCATAAATTAGTCCATCAGGAAGTTCTGCTTTTAAAACCTGTCCTGGGGAGCAGAAGAACCCTCCCTGTACTCCTTGTTGTACGTAGCAGCCCTGGTGTGGTAGTGTGATGACTTATTAATTCCTGCTGCCCACTGGACTAGGAAGGGCCAGGGGTCCCAGAATTCTGTCCCCCCAAATCCTAATGCAGCAGGAGCTTAGGAATGCAGACCAGGCCCAAGGGAGGGATCATCTTGATGCTTTGCATAGCAAGCACCCTGCATTTACTTGGATTGTATGTGAATTATTTGGGTGGCTTTGGGGTGATTACAGCGCAGCTTGTGGCAGAGAACAGACTGCTTCGTCCTGCTTGAATCTCTTTGCCTCCTACAGTGACTGGGGCAAAGGTGGTTATCATGGATATCTGATGAATCTGAACACTGAGTTCAGTAAGCTTGCTGGAGAGTATTTGTTTGGCAGGGGAAGGGGAAGGGTAGTCAGCGAATGTCTGGCAGGTTTTTCATTAGACATTTGGATTAATGAATGACGCAATGAATGATGATAAACTTGAATTATGCAACTAGTGCTGGCAAAACAATAAAATGGTGATTAGGCTTGCTACCTTGTCTTGCAAAGGGCAGTTAGGGTGATAGCTAAGAATGCAGACTGAATTCAGAGCAAGCCTCTGCCTCTTCCTGGTTAAGGTGGGTGGGTACAACACTTAACTTCCCTGCACCTCAATTTCCTTATCTGGAAAATGGGAATAAAGATGAAGCTTGTAGCAAGTACTGTATAAGTATTTGCTGTTATTTGTTTTCCTTTCTATAACTTTGGCCAGATCATGAAGTTTCTGAGGACAGGGAATCAAATCCTTTTCTGCTCTCCCTTCCTCCCCCATTCCAGCACAGGTATGGAGGGCTCAATATTTGCTAAATGAATGAATGAACGTATGTTTTAAACTAAAGGCTAAATTGTCTAACACATCATAAATCAGGGGAAAGTCAGGGGAGAACAATGAGGAGGCAGCTTCTACTGGCCTTAAAGGACTTCAGTGCAGAGAGAGGAAGATGGCACAGGGAGGTTACATGGGAAATGAGGGCTTTGAATGCCAGGATGAGGGGTTAGATTTGATTAATGTGGAATTAGCAACCATAGGCAGCAGAGCAGGGGCTGGACAGAGGAACTTGAGAGTGGGTGTGGCTAATCAGTGCTTAGCTAGGGACTTTCAGGAGAAAAAGTGGCTCTTTGACTGGGGCCTTGAAGGGTATGCAGTGTTATCAGACTGCTGTTATATTGTTCTTTCCTTCAGCAAACATTGAGTGCCAGTTATTTGCTAAGCACCAGAGGTTCACCAAATGAGACAGACTGCCTACCCTCCATGAGCTCACATTAACAGCTAGAATGCCCATGAGAAGTGTTATAATGGTCACAGGATGGTCTGACTGAGGGCAGGCACACAAGTAGAAGGATCATCATAGGAGGTTCATGGGGCCCAGGAAAGCAGCACAGAATAAATGGGTTGATTAGAAATTTTCTTAGTAGGCAAGAGGCGGAAAATACTTAGGCACAGGGAACAGCTTGTGTAAAGCTACAGACATGTGCAACAGCAGTCCAGGGGTTTGGTGAGGCTGTGACTGGATTTGATGTGCACTGTGGTTGAACAAGAATGCTGGAGGGGCAGCGCCTGTGGCTCAGTGAGTAGGGCGCCGGCCCCATATACCGAGGGTGGCAGGTTCAAAACCGGCCCGACTGAACTGCAAACAAAAAGTAGCCAGGCGTTCTGGCTGGTGCCTGTGGTCCCAGCTACTCGGGAAGCTGAGGCAAGAGAATCGCCTAAGCTCAGGAGTTGGAGGTTGCTGTGAGCTGTGTGATGCCACGGCACTCCACTGATGGCGATAAAGTGAGACTCTGTCTCTACCAAAAAGAAAAAGAATGCTGGAGAAGGTAACAGGGACCAGAGCATGTAGGGTGACAGAGGGTTAGCAGGTGACCTGGGCCAGTCCCGTAGTGGCTATAGGTAGAGGCCGTCATTGTTGCCACCAGGCATAAAAACAGACTGAGAGGGCCTGTCGCCATCTCATGTGGAACACATGACTGCATCTGTACTTTAGAGGAGGAAACTGCAGGGCCACTTAAACGTGGAGCCTGGACTGGAAAGGAAATGACCGAGGCAGAGAGCCCCATTAATTCCTCAAACATTTATTGAGCACCTACCATGGGTCAGGCACTGTTCTAGGTACTGTGGATCCTTCAGGGAACACAACAATGAACTTTGCTCTCGTGAGGTCAGAGCTCAGCTCTTCCTTAGGGCGTCTCCTCTCTCTATAAACCCAGCCTAAGGATAAGGGTGTGGGAAGGAGGAGAAAGACCTGGGTGTCAGAGCCCCACGTCCCAGCTGCTGCTCATGGGGGGAAGAAGGGCATCAGAACCCTGACCTTGCTCTGGCCTTTCTCCCAGTGCCATGGCCACAGCCCAGAAGCTCAGCCACCTCCTGCCCAGTCTGCGACAGGTCAGCCGGGAGCCTCAGTCATCTGTGCAGCTAGAGCCCATCTTCACAGTGGGCCGAGCGGAGGTGCCACCCCTCTTCTGGAAGCCATACATCTATGTGGGCTACCGACCGCTACATCAGACCTGGTACTTCTACTTCCGCACGCTGTTCCAGCAACACAATGAGGCGGTGAATGTCTGGACCCACCTGCTGGGGGCCCTGGTGCTGCTGCTGCGGCTGGCCGTGTTTGCCAGGACTGTGGACTTCTGGGGAGACCCGCATGCGCTGCCCCTCTTCATTATCATCCTGGCCTCCTTCACTTACCTCTCCTTCAGTGCTGTGGCCCACCTCCTGCAGGCCAAGTCTGAGTTCTGGCATTACAGCTTCTTCTTCTTGGACTATGTGGGGGTGGCCGTGTACCAGTTTGGCAGTGCCTTGGTGCACTTCTACTACGCCATCGAGCCTGTTTGGCATGCCAAGGTGCAGGCCTTTTTCCTGCCCACAGCTGCCTTTCTCGCCTGGCTCTCCTGCAGTGGCTCCTGCTACAACAAGTTTATCCAGAAACCAGGCCTGCTGGGCCGCATCTGCCAGGAGGTGCCCTCGGCACTGGCCTATGCACTGGACATCAGCCCTGTAGTGCACCGCATCTTGGTGTCCCCTGGCCGTGCCATGGATGACCTGGCCCTTCTCTACCACAAGTGCCAGGTGGTATTCTTTCTGCTGGCTGCTGCTTTCTTCTCTACCTTCATGCCTGAGCGCTGGTTCCCCGGCAGCTGCCACGTCTTTGGGCAGGGCCACCAACTGTTCCACGTCTTCTTGGTGCTGTGCACCCTGGCTCAGGTGGAGGCTGTGGCGCTGGACTATGAGTCTCGGCGGCCAATCTACGAGCCTCTGCACAACCACTGGCCCCACAACTTCTCTGGCCTCTTCCTGCTCACTGTGGGCAGCAGTTTCCTCACTGCGTTCCTCCTGAGCCAGCTGGTACGGCGCAAACTTGATCAGAAGACCAAGTGAAGGGGGTTGCAGCTGGTAGGGAGGGAAGTATAGTGGGGGGACAGGGGTCTGGGCTTGGCTCCAGATGGGGACAAGTCCTGGTAAACATGTTTGTGTCGGGCCTGTGGTGACTCTTTGTGTACACCTCAACTGCCAGGGTCAGCATTGGCCAATCTTTGGATTTGAAGATTGGCTGGGAGCTGCAGGGGTCCACTCCTGGGCCTGCACCAGCTTCCTGCCCTGGGAGTGGTCACCCTGACTTGCTTCTCCCATTCCACTTCCTCCCAGGGGTGGGCCTGGGTGTCAGCTTGGGTCAGGACCCTAACTTGGTCTTTTAGATTGTTTGGATGGGAGGTGAAGTTTAGGGCCCCAGTCAAATTTGGGCTTAGAAGCAGGGAAAGCCTCCGCACCCCACCTCTAGATTTCATCAGTGGATGGGGAAGGGGCAGGACCAAAATAAGTGTAGGACTTGCCATCCCTTACAATGCAGCCTGTGGTGCTGGAGCTCCAGAGACCCCCACAGGTAGAAGTTGTGCCAGACACAAATGGATCTCATCTAGTGCCTCAGAGGCCCTCAGTCACTGTCTCAGATAGTGAACCCCAAGTCTTCTAGCTCTGGCCTCTGTGTCCCACCAGCCTGTTCCCAGCTTCTCTCCTGCCTCCCTTGTTCATGATTCACTTTTCCACTTAGTGTTTCCTGGGGCTGTGCTCAGAGGCAGGCCACCAGCTGGGCCCTGTGGATCAAAATGTGGGATGACAAAGGCTTTGATGTCAAGGGCGGCACTGAGAAGGAATAATCAAGGCTGCCTGGGACTCTCAGGGTCTTAGGTTGGGAAGGGTAAATCAGAGTTTGCAGACAGAGGACAGAAAGGGCATTCCAGGCACGGACGGGGGTTGGGGGGAAACCTGTGCAAAGGCCCAGAGGTGAGAAGGAGGAGTTCAGTGGGGCTGCGGCTAGGTGGCCTGGACTCCAGTTTGTCCTGAATGTAATAAAGTGGCCGTGACAGAACCTGCCTCTTTGCTCTTTGTTTCCTGACCCAGGGAGGGGCCCCTGCTCACAGTATTGGAGGAGGTTTTCTGGAGGAAGTTGAGGCCGCAAGGGGTGGACATAGGGTGGAGAGGAACTGCTTGTTTTATCTGAGAGGGGCATTTCTTGTTTTATCTTTGTCTGGGGATAGGGCGGGGCCTTATATACTGTATATATAGAGGTAAAATTTGTTTGGCGAGGGACTAGGGGCAGTTTTATTATTAAATTTTAGAAATAATTAAAAGAATGAGTTTAAAATATATATAATCCCACTTTCTATTTTAGCAGAGATTTTTTTGTTTTTTTTTCTTCAGTCAAGAAGGATTTTAGGTCAGCACTTGTGGCTCAGTGAGTAGGGCACTGACCCCATATACCGAGGGTGGCAGTTTCAAACCCGGCCCCAGCTGAACTGCAAAACAAAAAAATAGCCGGGCATTGTGGCGGGTGCCTATAGTCACAGGTACTCGGGAAACTGAGGCAAGAGAATCACCTAAGCTCAGGAGTTGGAGGTTGCTGTGAGCTGTGTGACACTATAGCACTCTACTGAGGGCAATAAAGTGAGACTCTGTTTCTACAAAAAAAAAGAAAAAGAAGAAGAAGAAGGATTATGTTGGGGGAACAGAGACACAAGGAACAACAGCTTGGCCTCAGGTGTAGAACTCGCACCTGTAATTATTAGGGAATGCAAGAAACAGACTACACACTCTCTAGATGGCGTGTAGCAAATCATCTTTATTTTGGGCCACCTTATATACACACGTACACACTTAATCTATGATCTATAGCCTTTTACCATTACCTAATTTCTTTGTTGTTGTTGTTGCAGTTTGGCCAGGGCTGGGTTTGAACCCACCACCCTTAGGTATATGGGACCAGCACCCTACTCACCGAGCCACAGGCACCACCCCTAACTTTTATCTAAAATTAACTTGTGGAAAAACATTCAATCTACAAATCAACACAATACTTTCTGTTTTTACATTCTTCTCAGACAGGCGTCAACTTTTGAACAAAGTATCTAAATAGAGATCACAAAGAGCTGCAGGGAAATGGGGAATGAAGCCCCTTCAAGCACACACTTAGTTAACCCAAAATGGATTTATGACTTTGTTTCTCTACAGAGCAGAGTTCTTTAGGCCCCAGGACATTATGTACAGACATAAGTCACCCTCTGATATGTATCACCAGGGGTGGGGTTGACAGCCCCCAACCACCTGGGCTTAACGAAAGCATACTTTCAGAGTCACTGTTTTTATGGACTTTTACCTCTGGACAAACAGTCTCTGTGTACGCTCAGGGGGAGCCTAGCTCTCTTGCTTCTGTATTAGCAGAAGCCATTTTTTACCCATTAAAGGCTTGCCTTTACTTTATTCCTTCTCTTGCTGCTTGTTGTGAGAGTCCGTGTCCTCCCCGCACGCCTCGTCGCCATGCCTCGGAAAATTGAGGAAATCTAGGACTTTCTACTCACAGCCAGGCGAAAGGATGCCAAGTCTGTCAAGATCAAGAAAAATAAGGATAATGTGAAGTTTAAAGTTCGATGCAGCAGATACCTTTATACCTTGGTCATCACAGACAAAGAGAAGGCAGAGAAACTGAAGCAGTCTCTGC
>CAUYON010144543.1:0-10511 GCA_963573935.1 Arctocebus calabarensis
CACCTGAGCCTAAGAGCTGGAGGTTTCTGTGAGCTGTGAGGCTCTCTACCAAGGGTGACAAAATGAGAATTCTGTCTCTAAAAAAAGAAAGAAAAGAAAGAAAGAAAAAAGAAAAAGAAAAACTATAAGTTCTAACAATACCTAAACTAGTGTACATCTCCAAGCTTCTGCCAACATTTTGTCTTCTGCCTAAAATCTCTTACCTTATTTTGTCATGATGTTAACCCCTTATGGTCTTTCATGACTTGCACACAATTTCAGAAAGCTTCTCTAACTCAAGAAGCAGATGTAAAATGCTAATCATATTCCTTCCTTTGCAGATGTAAAATGCTAGTCATATTCTTTAATACCACTTATCATACTGATTTGAAATTTTAAATATTCTAATGTTTGCCTCATCTTACTGAAGCAAAGGAACCATGCCCTAGTTTTCATTCTGACTTAATACCACGTCTAATGCATTGTAGATATCAAACAATAGCTTATAACTTATCAACTTTTCCAAAAAACATGAATTCTATTGCACTATTAACAAATTTATTTTAGTTGACTCTATGTTCAAATCCACATAAAAGGGTAGGAGTATAACATATAAAAAGTAGCAACAATTCCATATCACCTCCATTCCACGTTCATCCACTATCGATATATAGTTGGCGTTTGTCTCATTAGGGTATGATAAGAGGACATCATAATGAACCAACTTGGCTGAATCTAGTCCAAATTTCTTCCACTGGGTTTGAATTTTCTTGGCAAGAAGTAAATTTTGCTCTGTTCCTGCCAGATGAGGAAGCTTTGTAAAAGAACTAAAATGAAAGAAAAATACAAATAGGAGTTAAACCCTATATGCAGATGTGCCTAAAAACAATTCTTAATGCATTACTTGCTCTTCAGGTACTAAGTTACCATATCTAGATGAGAAAGATAAGAAACCCAGCTGGTGGTATCAATTTCTAAATATGCCAATTTTAAATTATTTGTGTGCAAATGCAGTCTTTATATTATGCTCCCTTGGAAAAGAAGGCATTCCACGGTAAGTAAGCGAACAATCAGCAGAAGCTGTTAAAACTTGCTATATATAACATCAATTAACAGGACAGTGTGGTATCAGATCAGCAAGAGCCAAAACAGACTCACATAAATATGCCCAACTGATTTTTGATGAAGGTGCAACAGAAATTAAATGGAGGAAGGATAACTTTTCATCAGATAATGCTAGAGCAATTGGATACCCACAGGAAAAAGAATAAACCTAATCAAAACCTTATGCATATGAAGAAATTAATTAAAAATGGATCACAAATTCTAATGTAAAATGTAAACTGTAAATCTTGGCAGTGGGGAGAAGAAAAGTGATTAAGACCAGATCGAAGAGTTCTTACAAGTGAAGCTGAAAACATGATTCGTAGAAGAAAAACTGGTAATTTATACCTCATCAAAATTAAAAAACATCTGATCTATAAATGACCTTGTTAAAAGGGTGAAAAAACAAATTACAGATGGGAGAAAATATTTGTACACTGTCTTTCCCTCTGTATTTCAGTTGACCCTCAAAAACATTGGTTTGACTTAGAACAGGTCCACTTAAGAGTGTCTTTTCTAATAAAGGTATTGGATACTTTTTTGAAAATTTGTGACAGGTTTGGCACCCATAGCTCAGTGGTTAGGGTGCCAGCCACATACACCAGGGCTGGTGTGTTTAAATCTGTCCCAGGCCTGCTAAAAACAACAATGACAACTACAATAACAACAACAACAAAATAGCCGGGTGTTATGGCAGGTGCCTGTAGTTCCAGCTACTTGGGAAGCTGAGGCAAAAGAATCTCTTAAGCCCATGAGTTTGAGGTTGCTGTGAGCTGTAACTCCATGACACTCTACCAAGGTGACATAATGAGACTGTCTCGTGGTAGGGGAGAAAAGAAAGAAAGAAAAGAAAATTTGTGACAATTTGAAAAAACTCTAGGTGAACAACACAGCCTAGAAATGTTGAAAAAATTAAGAAAAAGGTATGTCATAAATGCATACACTACATGTAGATACTAGTATATTTCATCATTTGCTACCATGAAATATACAAAAGTCATAAAAAGTTAAAATTTACCATACTTTGCCTAGATGTGATGGCTCACACCTATAATCCTAGCACTCTGGGATGCTGAGGGAGGAAGATTGCTTGAGCTCAAGAGTTTTGAGACCAGCCTAAGCAAGAGCAAGACTCCATCTCTACTAACTATAGAAAAACTATCAGGCATTTTGATGGGGGCCTGTAGTCTCAGCTATTCCAGAGGCTGAGGCAGGAGGACTGCTTGAGCCCAAGACTTTGAGGTTGCTGTGAGCTATGATGCCAGAGGTGACAAAGACTCTGTTTCAAAAAAACAAAATTACCAAAACTTAAACACATAAACACATGTAGACCATATATTCATAGTTGAGAGAAATGTAAACAAATGCAAAATGCAGTATTTCATCCTAATTGTATAATTAAGAGTGGTAACTATATTTTGTACTAGTGGAATAATTTTGTGGCCACCTCCTGTTGCTATTGCAGTGAGCTCAAGTATTGCCAGTATCCACTTAAAACTTCCTATGAGGCTAAGCAGCTGTCTCTCTAGCAGATTCCTTATTGCAATAAAAAGTGATCTCTCATGTTTTTCATACTATTTAGTGCAATCCTGTAAATCCTGAAAGCTATGTCAACCAGTTCGATGAAAATATTTCAAATTGTATATAAAACCAGCACAATGTACCCCATGATTGGATTTACAACCATGATTTAATTAAAAAAAAAAAATCCTGAATCACACCATGGGACTTACACAAAGTGCCGCTAGTGAGGCTGAAAGTGCTCCCAAGAGGCAGAGAAAAGTCATGACTTTACAAGAAAAAGTAGAATTGTTAGATATGTACCATCCATTGAGGTTTGCAGCTGTGGCTCCTTGACATTTCAAGACGAATTCAGCATAAAGACCATTTTAAAAAATGAAAAGGAAATTAGTGAAGCCATCACTGCAGTGGCACAAAAAACTTGCATTTTTGCAAAATGTCTTTTTATCCGGTACTGAAAAATGCAACTTTTATGTGGGTGCAGAATTGCTATAAGAAAAGCATACCTATAAATTCTAATATGACTTGAGTAAAAGTAAAGTCATTATATAACTCAAAGCAGAGGAAAGTGAACAGTCTAAAGATAAAGAATTTAATTAATGCCAGTAAAAGATAGTTTGATAATTTTGGAAAGGTTCGGCTTAAAAACTGTCAAAACAGGCTCGGCGCCTGTGGCTCAACGGGCTAAGGCACCAGCCACGTACACCTGAGCGGGCGGGTTCGAATCCAGCCCGGGCCTGCCAAACAACAATGACGGCTGCAACCAAAAAATGGCCGGGCGTTGTGGCGGGTGCCTGTAGTCCCAGTTACTTGGGAGGTGGAGGCAAGAGACTCGCTTGAACCCAGGAATTGGAGGTTGCTGTGAGCTGTGATGCCACAGCCCTCTATCCAGGGTGACAGCTTGAGGCTCTGTCTCAAAAAAAAAAAACTGTCAAAACAGAAGAAGTAGCTGCTAGGCTGGATGCAGTGGCTCATGCCTATAATCCTAGCACTCTAGGAGGCCGAGGTGGGTGGACTGCCTGAGCTCACAGGATGGAGACCAGCCTGAGCCAGAGTGAGTCCCCGTCTCTAAAAAATAGCCGGGCGTTGTGGTGGGCACCTGTAGTCCCAGCTACTTGGAAGGCTGAGGCAAGAGAATCACTTGAACCCAAGAGTTTGAGGTTTGCTGTGAGCTATGATGGCACAGCACTCTATCAAGGGTGACCAAGTGAGACTCTGTCTCAAAAGAAAAAAAAAATAGCTTCTGTCAACCAAGAGGCAGCAGAAAAGTCCTGAGACCCATTAAGAAAATCCCTGAGGAGAAACTGCACTATTTGGGGGGTCAGGGAGAAGCCTCAATGGATATTAGTCAGGAAGAGAAGTGAGCCCCAGGATTAAGGCAAGAAAGGCTGTGCTAGCTCTACTATTTTGTGCAAATACAGTTGAGGTTAAGATCAGAATTGCATTTCCCTATTAAGCTGCTGACTCTTAAGCCTTTAAAAGGGAAAAGATAAACACCAGCTGCTGTTTTTTTGGTTATACAGCAAGAATGTCTAGACAAGAACTCTTTTTCTAGATTGGTTCCAGTGACGCTTCATCCCTCCCTGCCTTGCCAACAAGGAACTGCCTTTTAAAGTTCTTTTGATGTTGGACAATGCCCCTGGTCACCCAGAACCCTGTGAGTTCAATGCTAAAGTGGTCTCCTCACCCTGAAACACAATGTTTCTAATTCAGCCTCTTATATCAGGGGGGCTGTAAAAACCTTTAAGGCTCATTACTCACAGTACCCTGTGGAAGGGACTGTCAGTGCTATAGAAGAGAACTCTGATGGAACTTGGGGAAAGTCTGCAAGGAGTACCCCACTGAAGATGCCATTATTGTTGTAGTAAAAGGCCTGAAAGCCATCAAGCCTCCTGCCTGAGAGAATTATACCCAGATGTGGTGTGTGTCTCCATAGGATTTACAACAGAGCCTATCAAGAAAATCGTGACGGGGCTTGGTGCCTGTAGCTCAGCAGCTAGGGTGCCAGCCACATGCACCAGACCTGCTGGGTTTGAATCCAGCCTGGGCCTGCCAAACAAAAACGACAACTACAACCAAGAAGTAGCCAGGCATTGTGGCAGGAGCCTGTAGTCCCAGCTCCTTAGGAGGCTGAGGCAAGAGAATCGCTTAAGCCCAAGAGTTTGAGGTTACTGTGAGCTGTGACGCCACCGTACTCTATAGAAGTTGACAAAGTGACACTCTGTCTCAAGAAAGAAAATCGTAAAGGGAATTGTGGACATGGCAGAAAAGGTGGCAGTTGAAGTGTTACAAGAAATGGATCTCGTACCTTCAATGAGTCCCCAACAATAAAAATTAACTAATTAAAAAAATACAATGTTGACGAGATTTGCTTTGGGACTTTATGGTGTTCCAGAAAGGAAATGTATTGTATATTTGGCCCAGTGTGACTGATCGGTTAACCTTTGGTAACTTTAACCTGAATGAGATTGGCTGACTTAATTTCTATTAAATTTAAAACTAATTACGAGTTGACAAATAAAAGGTTAGTGTTTAAAAAAAAAAATACAATGTGCTGACCAACAAGAAAGAAGAAATGGATCTTGAAGAAATGTAAGAGCTAAGAGACACCACAGTAGAGAGACTAACAGAGGATGACTTCATGGAGCTGAGCGCCTTTCAGTCAGTGCCAGACAATAAGGCAGGAGACGTGAAGTGGCAGTGCCAGGAGACAAAGGGACATTGGACTGTCTGGTGGGAGAGTTCTGAGGATTCAAGCCTGCCTTTGGCTTCTTTTACATCACAGACCCTCTTACACATCTGATACAAGCACGGAAACTAAGGCAAATAGAGGGAGAATTGGTATGGTATAGAAACATTTTTAGAGAAATGAAAAAGGAAAAACTCGGACAGAGATTACGATGTTTTTCTTAAAGTTACACCAAGTGTTCTGCTTCTCCTGCCTCCCCTTCCACCCACTCTGCCTCTGCCACCTGCTATGGCAAGACCAACCCCTCTTCCTCCTCCTCAGCCTGCTCAAAGGCAAAGGTGAACACCTTTATGATGGTCCACTTCTACTTAATGAATAGTGATATATTTCCTCTTCCTTATAATTTTCTTAATTATGTTTTCTTTTCTGTAGCTTACTTTATTGTAATAATAGAGTATACGAAATGTATGTTAATCAACTGCTTTTGTTATTGTTAAGGCTTCCAGGCAATAGTAAGCTATTATAGTTAAGTTTTGGGGAAGTGTAAAGTTATATGTGGAGTTTCGACTGCACTGAGCAACAGTGCCCCTAAATCCCATGATGTTTAGGGTTAACTGTATACAAAGAATTCTCAAAACTTAATTTAAAAATATATATCCAAATAGAAAATAGGCCAAAGTTATAAATGGTGTTTTTGTAAGTAATTTAAAAATTTTTATAGATACAAACTAGTTATACACATTTATGAGATACATGTGATGTTTTGATATAAGCAGACAATGTATAATGACCAACTCTGAGTAACTAGGATGTTCAACGCCTCAAACATTTATCATTTCTTTGGGTTGGGGACATTCAAAATCCACTCCTTTCATTGTTTTGAAATATATAATAAATCATTAATGAAAGTTACCCAATTGTGCTTATCTCTTATATCTAACTGTATTTTCGTATGTATTAAACAACCACCCTTTATCTCCAATGCCACTACTTCTTCCAACCTGGTAGCCACCATTCTACTCTACATCCAAGAGATCAATTTTTTTTTTAGCTTTCACATATGAATGAATATACACAATATTTGTCTGTCTTTCCTGGCTTATTTCACTTAACATAATGTCCTACAGTTCCAGTCACGTTGCAAATGACAAGACTGATGTTTCACTGAAGAAGGTATATAGATGATTAATAAGCAGAAGAAAAGATGGTTAAAAGATTAATATTGGGGGAATGCAAATTAAAATGAGGCCAGGCACAGTGGCTCATGCTGTAATCCCTGCACTTTGGAAGGCCAAAGCAGGAGGATGGTTTGAGCCCAAGAACCCAAGTTTGCAGTGAGCTATGATTATGCCACTGCACTCTATCCTGAGTGACCTTGCCTCTTAAATAAATAAATAAGTCCACAAAGGGATATCACTATGCCTGTCGGAATGGGTAAAATTAAACATAATGATAATGCCAAAACAGGTGAGAAGAAATACTCACGCATGACAGGTAGTAATGCTAAATGGTATGACCACTTCTGAATTTTCTTTTCTTTTCTTTTTTTTTTTTGAGACAGACCTCAAGCTGTCACCCTGGATAAAGTGCAATGGCATCACAGCTCACAGCAACCTCCAATTCCTGGGCTCAAGCAAGTCTCCTGCCTCCACCTCCCAAGTAGCTGGGACTACAGGCGCCTGCCACAACACCCAGCCATTTTTTGGTTGCAGCCATCATTGTTGACTGGTGGGCCCGGGCTGAATTCGAACCTGCCAGCTCAGGTGTACATGGCTGGTGCCTTAGCCCATTGAGCCACAGGCACAGAGCTCACTTCTGAATTTTCTTTGGTGTTTTCTTAAAAAGTTAAACATATGCTTATTATCCAACCCAGCAATTTCCAGAGAAATAAAAACATATATCCATACAAAGACTGTATGGACTTATAGCAGCTTTAGTCACAATAGTAAAAACCAGGTAACAATTCAAATGTACCTCAACTATGTATGTAGTATATTTATGCAATGAAATCCTACTCCATTGAAATAAAAATTAATGAATGGGCACATTTTCTTAGGATCTCTTGTGGCCATGTCCTCTGGACCATGGGTTACACATACTCAGCTCAAAATAAGCCTCTTAAAGTTATTACTATTTTTGTTTCAGTATTTTGGGTTTTTTTTTTTTTTGAGGATGTTACATGTTTTACTTAAATAATTTGCTTTTGTAAATTTTAAGACAAAATTATAAGTGTGTCCTTTCCCCAGAAAGAGTGCACTATACCAGTTAGGTGTGAATTTATACAACCCCTCCCCCCTACTTGGTTTCCATTGAGTTTTACTTCTACATGTGCACCCAGTGTTTATCAACTAGTTCCAATTTAGTATTGAGTACATGTGGTGTTTTTTCATTCTTGTGATATTTCACTTAGAAGAATGTTCTCCAATTCTTTACAGGGTACAGCAAAAGATATAGATCACCATTTTTTTTATGGCTGAGTAGTACCCTATAGTATACCCCATTTTATTTATCCACTCATATATTGTAAACCTCTTTAAATAACTTTTAAAAAGTAATGAACTGATACATGCAGAGAATTGTATGAATCTCAAAAGCATTGAGTAAAGGAAGTCAGATACAAAGAATGAATATTATTCCCCTTACATAAAATTTCAGAAAATGGGCTTGGCGCCTGTGGCTCAACGGGTTAAGGCGCCAGCCACGTACACCTGAGCTGGCAGGTTCGAATCCAGCCCCCGGGCCGGCCAAACAACAATGACGGCTGCAACCAAAAAATGGCCGGGCGTTGTGGCGGGCGCCTGTGGTCCCAGTGACTTGGGAGGCAGAGGCAAGAGACTCGCTTGAGCCCAGGAATTGGAGGTTGCTGTGAGATATGATGCCATAGTACTCTATCCAGGGGGACAGCTTGAGGCTCTGTCTCCAAAAAAAAAAAAAGAAAAAGGAACTATGGTTTGCTCTACATTTTCTTTTCCTCCTGTCGTTCTTTTCAGCATAAGCAGTTGGCAAGTACAGGGAAGGCACACAGGAGTAAAAAAAAAAAAAAAAATATATATATATATATATATATATATATGATAAGATTATTGTGTTCATTCATGTTTCTTAGAATCCATTGCCTTCTTTCTGTGTTCAAAGCAAGTTTTAATTCAAACAGAAAGCATAGCCACTGGCCTGTCAATGATCTCCACTTACAGTAACCCATTATTTTAGTCCATTCATGCTAATAATAACATAATACCCAAGACAGGGCTATTTATTTATTGGTTTATTTATTTATTTTTGAGACAGAGTCTCACTTTGTCACCCTCAGTAGAGTGCTATGGCATTACAGCTCACAGCAACCTCAAACTCTTGGGCTCAAGTGATCCCCTTGCCTCAGCCTCTGGAGTAGCCCAGGCTACAGGCACCTGGCTATTTTTAGAGATAAAGTCCCGCTCTGGCTCAGGCTGGTCTCCAACTCATGAGCTCAAGCTATCCACCGACCTGAGCCTCCTAGAGTGCTAGGATTACAGGTGAGAGCCACCTTGCCAGGATAGACTGAGTAATTTAGAAGAACAGAAATGTATTTGTCGCAGTTCAGGAGGCTGGAAAGTCCAAGATCAAGGCACCAGCAGAATCAGTGTCTGGTGAAGCCTCACTCTCTGCTTCCAGGATAGCACCTTATTACTGGGCTCCCATAGCAGAAGGGCAAAGGCACATGGACATTCCTTTCTACCTGTTATAAAAGCACTAATCTACTAGAGATTGAGCACAGAGGCTTCCACGTTTTAACTCCAGCATTTCAGGAGGCTGAGGCAGGAGGATAGTGAGTTGGAGGCTACAGTGAGTTATGATAGTGCCCCTGCACTCCAGCTTGAGTGACAAAGTGAGACCATATTTATATAAATAAACAAACAAATAAATAAGAGCACTAATCCAATTATGAAGGCAGATCCATTGTGACTTAATCATTTTGCTGAAGGTTCCAGTTTTCTTCTCTCTCTCTCTCTCTTTTTTTTTTGAGACAGAGCCTCAAGCTGTCACCCTGGATAGAGTGCTGTGGCATTACTGCTCATAGCAACCTCCAATTCCTGGGCTCAAGTGAGTCTCCTGCCTCTGCCTCCCAAGTAGCTTGGAACCACAGGTGCTCGCCACAATGCCTGGCCATTTTTTGGTTGCAGCCGTCATTGTTATTTGGCAGGCCAGGGCTGGATTTGAACCCGCTTAGCCCATTGAGCCACAGGCGCTGAGCCTTTTTTTTTTTTTTGAGAGAGAGAGAGAGTCTCACTCTGTTGTCCCAGTCTAGAGTGTTGTGGCATCATAGCTCACAGCAACCTCAAACTCCTGGGTTCAAGCAATCTTCTTGCCTCAGCCTCCCAAGTAGCTGGGATTATAGGTGTGCACCATCACTCCTGGTTAATTTTCCAATTTTTTTGTAGAGACGGGGTCTTGTTCTTGCTCATACTGGTCTCAAACTTCTGAGCTCAAGCAATTCACCCACCCAGCCTCCCAGAGTGCTAGGATTACAGGCATGAGCCATCAAGTCTGGCATAGGGCTAACATCTTAATACAATCACTCTCGAGTTTAAGTTCCAACATATGAATTTCGGAGGGATACATGCATTGAAACCATAGCACCTACTTAGTCTTATTTGCTTTGAGTCTTTTTTTTTTTTGAGACAGAGCCTCAAACTGTCGTCCTGGATAGAGTGCTGTGACATCGCAGCTCACAGCAACCTCCAATTCCTGGGCTCAAGTGAGTCTCCTGCCTCCACCTCCCAAGCAGCTGGGACTACAGGCTCCCACCACAACGCCCAGCCATTTTTTGGTTGCAGCTGTCATTGTTGTTCGGCGGCCCCGGCTGGATTCAAACCCGCCAGCTCAGGTGTACATGGCTGGCGGCTTAGCCGCTGGAGCCACAGGCACTAAGCCTTTGCTTTGAGTCTTAATGAACCATTTATAATGAGTCCATCAGAATTCTGTGCCCTTGGGGTATCAAGATGCTATATGAAAATGAGACAGCAGGCAGCACCTGTGGCTCATCGAGTAGGGCGCCGGCCCCATATTCCGAAGGTGGAGGGTCCAAACCAAGCCTTGGCAGAACTGCAAAACAGAAAAATAGCCGGGCGTTGGGGTGGGCACCTGTAGTCCCAGCTACTTGGGAGGCTGAGGCAAGAGACTCGCCTAAGCCCAGGAGTTGGAGGTTGCTGTGAGCTGTGTGACGCCACGGCACTCTACC
>CAUYON010144545.1:0-28284 GCA_963573935.1 Arctocebus calabarensis
CTATCCAGGGTAACAGCTTGAGGCTCTGTCTCAAAAAAAAAAAAAGAAAGGAAAGAAAGAAAGAAAGAAAGAAAGAAAGGAAGGAAGGAAGGAAGGAAGGAAGGAAGGAAGGAAGGAAGGAAGGAAGGAAGGAAGGAAGGAAGGAAGAAAATTTAAGATGGAGCCCCACTCTCTTCTGGCTTGTTAAGTTTTTGCTGGAAAATCTCCTTAGGTCAGTTACTGCTTACATATCTCTAGCTGCTTACATTTCTCTAGCTGTAGAATTTTCGCCTTCATTTTGACTTTGGCCATGTTGATTACTAGGTATTTTGGAGATGTTCTGTTTGTTGTGATTCTTCCTGGATTTTAATGACTATTGTGTAACTGAATGTCTGAATCTCTGGCAATACCAGAGAAATTTTCCTCTTTAATTCCCTCAAATAGATTTTCCATAGCTCTTTCTACTTCTCCTGCAGGGATACCTATAATTTGTATGTTAGTTCACTTTACATAGTCCCACATTTCTCTAAATGATTGCTCCACCATTTTTTCCCTCTTCTATGCCTCTTTATATGACTGAGGTAGCTCAAAAACCTTATTTTTAAGCTCCAAGACCATTTCTTTTCCTTGGTTTAGTCTGCTGCTGATGCTTTCTGCTATGTTTGGAAGTTACTAAATGACTCTCTCATTTTTATAAAGCCCTCTTATATCCTTTCTTATGTTATCTCTTTTGTGATGTTTTCATTAATTTCCTGAAATAATTTTTTGGTTTCTTTTTATTGTTTTTTCAACCTTCCCTTCAATTCCATTTGTCTTATTACCCATGCATACTATAAACTCTCTGTCATTTCAGCTATTTCCTTGTGGATAAGGTTGACTGCCATAGCTCTATTATAATTCCTTTGGAGGGTTGAGCAATTTGACAGTTTTTTTTTTCTTCTGCTTTCTTTTCTGGTTCTTCTCTTAGATCTGGGTTAATATTATTACAAGATACTTGTTCTCCTTGCTGGGAACTCTACTATTTAGTTAAGGGAAGAGAAGGCCCCTAAATGAAGCTGTCAGACTTCAGCTGTACTTTCTTAGACCTACCCTAGAATGTTACCTCTCAGAGGAAGAGTGGGCGGACTGAGAGTCTACAGACGGACTGCATCAGTCTGAGCCAGCGCTGGATGACTTAGTGTGGGAATGAGAGTTGTTCCCTAGCTCATGGTTGGGAGTTTGATTTGGAACTAGATATAAACCTGTCCACTGTAGCTGTTGTTCTAGCAGATTGCTCTTTCCAGGTAACCAAGTAGAGGTGATAGTGGCAGCTGGATGAGTTTACTTAGGCAGTGGTCATGGATGACCAGACTGTAGGCATTTGCATAAACCAGGTCCAGGATAATGTCTACTCAGGGATAGGGGTTCTAAGTGACCCTCAAAGAAGTTCTTTTGGTCCAGCAGTGGTGCTAGAGACTCATGGGTAGTGTTTTGGGGCCTGGTATCAACTCTGGAATCTTGGGAGGCCATTGCAGGACTGGTGAGGGTCCTGGACCTACAGCTCTACAAGAGCTTCCGAGTTGGCTCTGGGGACTATAGAGACAAGACTATACACATGGGGACTGTTCTGTCCACATACAGCCTACCAATGTCCAGTCTACTGGGCAGGGGGTTTGTCTCAGCTGCCCAGACAACGAAAAGTAGGAAATTCCTGAGCTACTTAGCCTAGGCATGACCAGGGTAGGGAAGATAGACTATTCTGGGCTACTACAACAGCAGAACTAGCCAAAATTATGATTAGAAAGTTTTGAAATCCAGGCACTGCTCAACTCCTAAGACCCCTTATGGAGGGTTTATCAATAAGAACTTTTATAAACAAGGATTTAGTCAGCATTCCATGTTTAAATAATAATCCCCTATTAAGTTCTTGGAGACTTTCCATAGGAGAAGTGAGTTAAGAATGGTGTGGAGTCAGCTTGATCAAGACCCTTGGTAAAAGAAATGGATACATTAGAAGTAGGTAGAACAAAGCTAAGTATTAAGAAATAACTGCAGGAGGAGAAGTTTGTAAGGGGCCCTTCCTCATTTGAGAGCAAGAGACCCACGCCTTCTTCTCAGGGTGTATTCTATCTGCTTATAAACTTAAATGTGTCCTATATGCTTAAAAGAATTCAATTTTCGGTTAACTTGCCAATGATTTCCTCTTTTCATGTGGGCTCTGCTGCTGCTGCTTAATTTCCTGGTTTTGTGCCAGCCAAGTCAAAGTGCTTTCTGATTCTGGGGGCCACTTACTAGTGACACCCAGAGATGTCTTGAACTGGGCTGGGTCTTCATTGCCCCTTGACAGGAGAAAAAAAGTGTCCAGAGTGGGAATTTCCGAGAAGGAACAGATGACATGTCTGGGGAGTGTCCAAAGACTGAGCAGATGTTTGGCTTACACTAGGGGATCTCCAAGGACTGACCAGCCAGAAAGAGATGGAGAAACAGGGAAGAGGATGTGGCCAAGGCCACAACAGAAGGTCTTTGGAGCATGGGTATAATTAAAGTAACAGTTTCTCAAAATGACCAACCGTCCTTAATATCATAAAAATCATACCCAACAGTGCTATGACAGTTCAGAAATATCCTGGCAACCATGGCAAATTGCCTTAAACAAGGATTTACAAAAGGGGGAAAACTTGCCATTCTTGGAACTCTCCACTGTTGTCTAAGAAAAGCTAAGAAATGTTACCTCCAGCTTAGCATATTGCTAGGTATTAGCATAGAAGGACTGACCCTGACCCTGGGGGCTGCTGCTCCTTGTTGGACTTTGGTGGAGCAGTCTGCTCTCTATGGTCTTCCACAGTGCATAGTCCTTTCTGCACTCTGCACTATGCGTTAATAAACTGGCACTCTGCTTGCTTGCACCTGCTTGGCTTGCTTCTTTATTTCATTGACTTGGTATTTGTAACAAATCTGTGGTACTAGGAACCAAGACTGAAGGAACAGAAACCAAACATCTGGTTCCCACACCTGAACTGGGGGTATGGGGGTTCTACCAGATTTCTACAGCTCAGACCTCCATTGTACTTTCCCGTGAGTTCTTGCCCACACATGTGATATCCCTTACCTCCCGAGACAAGTTCTCACACCTCTCCCTGGCAATCCACTCAGGCCTAGGGGCACAGCATCTGGCTTGTGTGTACAACCTACAAGCATCCATCCTCAGGAATTTCCAGCAGGCAGGGAGTTCCTGGGCCAGGTACTCCTGGGTCCATGGTAGGTCCTAAAGCGGAAGGTGTGGGCCCCACTTTCTGTGATAACTTCAGACTGGAGACACAGCAGCTGATGAGAGGCAGCCATTCACTAAAGTCACAGTTAGCTCTCCTGTGTGCAGAGGGTTGGGGGTGAGGTCTGCATGGAAGATGTCTGGGACCCTGGCTTCTGCCGGCCCTCTCCCTGGGAGGAAGCCTGAACAGAACATCCAAGCCCTGGAATCATGTAGGTTCCCACATAATACAGTGATTATTGCAGCGGCACTTGGATTTGTGGTGGAAAAACTTCCAAATAATTCAATAACCTGCTTATAGAAGGTGTGTGGGAAAGAGAAATAATATCTCCTCTACTCTCTTCTGGGTCAGACCCTCTCTGTTACCTTCTTTTCTTTTTTCTTTTCCTGTTCTGTTTTGCAATTTCCCTCCACGATGTCCCCAGCTGCCTTTCTGTGAACTACAGCTGAGCAGTGCCAATTCCCTTCCCTGCTTTATCTGAAACTTTCCCTTCCCAGATGCTCCAGGACATGCTGGAAAATACTATGTCCAGTCAGTTGTCTTGCCCTCTCCCTCCTTATCCAATGCTTGCTTTTTATTACATTGATAAAATCTAAAGTTGGAAGATTTTTGTTACAAATCAGGTACCAAAACTAATAGCATTATGCAAAGAACTTATTTGAGGCTTAAAATAACCCTGAGAAACTGATATATATTATTCTCATTTTTATAGATGTGAAACAAAAACAGAGAATTTACTTGCTTTGTCCAAGAATACACAGGTAGTCAGGGGCGGAGGAGAGAACTGTAGTGAGGAGATTTCGTTTCAGAGGCAACGTACAAACCACTTGATATTTTGCTGCCTCTCTGCTTCATCATCACATTTGAAAACACCCTAAAAATTTAAATAATATAATTTTGAAACAGGCATTTTTTTTTTCCATTCTGGGAAGAAAAGCTATTGAGAAGAGGGATTAAGATGGGGGTGGAAGACAAGTTGAGCAGGAAAAAAAGAGAGTGAAATTCCCCTGGAAATCTTGAAACCATCTACCAGTTCCACTTGTTAAAGTCGGCTTTTGATCGACTACAAAATTACCAAAAAAATTTTAGTGGGCATCTTACATTTTTAGCTCATAAAATCACTTGATTAATGGTACTAGCTAAGGAGTATCGATTACTAAAATTGCATTATGCCAAAGGAAATCCCCAGATCCATTCATAAAGAGATATGTATGGAAGAGCACAGAGATTTATGCTGTTTATGCAAAGCACTAGATTTCCTGAATGATAGTTTATTTATCTTCTATTTCAGAATGAGGATCCCAAAAATATACATGCTGTGAAGACATCACAGCAGAAGGAGGCCAGGAATGTGAAAAATGCCAGTCTGTTTCAAGAACAAACTACTATCAAATAAACTGATCTTTTTCACAAATTTCTGAAAGCAGAATATCCAGTCACAACCACCTGTCACTGGCTTAAAAGAAGAATACATATAACATAGTGTATGTTCCTGCCAAATTTATTTTCTGTATCCATATTGGAAAAGATAATTTGCAAATAGCAGGTTTGATCTTCCAGTTAACTCTAAGTGAATCAAGAGTAAGGAATAATACTGTGCACCAGTCCTTTCACTGGTGATTTATTCTGTATGGCTAAGAACACATTTAATTGTGTAAAATAGTCCATAGCTGCTAAGAGTAAAAAATCATTACTGTACCCATGACATGTTATTAGCGATTATTTATCTAGCCAATCATGCGCCAAGCATGCCCAGTATCATTTATTCCCAAACATATAGACCAGGCAGCTTGGTTTTATTGAATATTGCTAGTTCAGGGAACAGAGTTTGAGTAACTAAATAGCGTACTTAATAAAACACTATTAAATAAAGCTTTGTATGTGTGTGTGCATGTGTTCAAATACTCTGTGTGTGAGTGTGTATTCTCATTTATATATACATATGCACTTATATCTCCCAAACTTCTGCCCAGGCTTATAGCAAATCATTGCTAAATTTCAGCCACTTAAAAAAACCTGCAGTGAATTTTCTGTATTGAAATCCAAGTTTGGGAAGTTTAGTTTGTTCTATGATTTATCCACCATAATGTTAATTATTCAAACAAAAACTAATAATTAGGTGGAGGAAGAGGAAACAATAGAAATGAAAGAGGCTAAGACAAGGTTAAAAAAGAAAATTAAAAAACACTGTGTGACTTTTAAGCCAGCAGAAGTAAGTCAGACCAGTAGGAAGAAGGAGATATTAAAGAAAAATCATGAAATACCTTAAATGTAAGATATAAATAAAAGGCAGATGTGTTTCTAATATCACAGGAGATTCAAATATATTTAAGTAGGATAAATTTAAAAATTAAATACAGATGATCCCTGTCTCATGACGGATTGAATTATGAAATTTTGATGCAAAAGAAATTCACATTCAGTAGAAATCACAACCCCATTGTAAGCTGAGAAAAATATGTACAGAGACTCTCAGATGGGATCAAAGAATAAAATCTAGGCATATGTGGTCTAAAATGGAGACTGAGAAATTGGAAATAAAAATATGGGTAAATACACACCAAGCAAATATGAATAAAAAGAAAGCTAGAATATAAATTTTAATATATTTCCTTTGGCTCCTAGACAAGAAAATAGAAGCTTCTTCAGATTTTTCAAAGGGAAAAAAAAAATTTAATATTGGAAATTATTTAGAAAATCTTGGAAGAGTTAGAGGAAAAAATAATATAGTGAGATTATTTCAAAATCAGTAACTTAGGCCATAAGAACATAACATAAAAACAGCGTTACTGGGCAGCACCTGTGGTTCAAAGGAGTAGGGCGCTGGCCCCATATACCAGATGCCAGAGGTGGCAGGTTCAAACCCAGCCCCGGCCAAAAAAAAAAAAAAGGAGAGAGAAAAAACAGCGTTACTCAAAATACACAATCAACCCTCTGTTGTTGGTGTTGAAAATACAACTATCACCAGAACCAGAAGCTTGCACCTCTGCTTCTGAGACAGACGCCTATAGGTTGGTACTTCCCCACCTCTGCTGCTGCCTGGGCTGCTATAGCACCTGCTATTGCTGCTACTGAACATAGAGCCCACAAATTTTCTCCTGCTGTGATCCCTGAAAGTTTTCTTGCCGTGGACACTGCTAGGAACTTGCTCCTTAAAGGTAAACCTTGAAGTCAGCATTTGTCTGTCACTATTCATATTGAAAGTACCTCTGCAAAGACAATGAATAGTGGAAGATATGTTTTCTTTCCTCTATTTTTATGATCTTCTCAGTGCTTTCCGTTGGCAGAACATAATGGAAATTCTGTTTCTAAGGAAGTTTGATAAATGTGACTTTCATGCTTCTAGGCCCATGCTATAGGCAGGAATTCTATAGAAATGGAATTTAAAGCAAAAAAATGGCCATCGTAGCCCAAATGATTGAGGGATCTGCACCCATTCTCATCAGCAATTCAATGTACCACACATACAATAATACAGCAAACTCCTGTCTGCTAGGATGTAACTGTGTCTTCTAAAAACTAACATATTCTTAAACTCCCCCAATTTCCTAGTTCACTATATTTGCCACTAAATCCATTGGGTGATTTAATATCTCTTCTAGTTAAATGGCAATCTGTTGCAGCACATATAGCCTATGGCTAGGAGGAGTGAGAGTTATGAGAAATACCTGTATAACTCAATAATGGAACACCTGGGTAGAAAGGGTGCAAAGAGGGATTTAGCATGAGAGCTCGCAAGAGGAGAACAGTGGTAAATTGGCAGTCTCTACACCTGTGGTGCACAAGATCAACCTTATGTTAGGCTGGAGGAGAAGGCAGTCAAGGAGCATGCACATTCTATCATTGACCCGCTTACTCTATCTCCTCTCCTGCCTGCAGAACGCCAACATGGTGTCTCTCTGCTGAAGATTACCAAGCTCTGCTAAAGACTAAAATCTATCTTTATAAGAAGACTGCTTTAGTCTCTCGAAGACACTCTCTCTCCAGCTAAAGTAGATAGTCCTCAGGCACCTAAGAGAAACTGAATCTGAGCAAGGTAACTTAGCTGTCCACGTTTGAAACCTAGTTACACAGGGCCTGAGACCTGGCCAGTCCAGGGCCTTGACAAGAAGTGTCAGAAGTGACATGTGACAACAATCCAATTTAGATATCCTATAATCTAATAACTAATTTATAGTAAAATTAATGCTAACACTGTATCTTATTTTAAAATGGTGAAAAATGAAAAGGATAAAAACTGGATAGTCCAAAAATATATTAAATACAGGGAAATAAATAGACATAGTGCTAATTTAGCAACAGTCCTATAGATACCTGTCAGGGTTAATAATTGTTATTTTATTTTAATAACAAAATATGGGAAAGAATTCAAGAGTCTGAGAACAGAGATTGGCTAAATGTTACAAGCACACAATCATGTACTATGCAGATGTAAAAAGAAACAAGAATAATTTCTATCAATCGATATATTTTAGATATTCAGTTTATTTTTGAAGCAAGGTACAAATAGTATATACAGTAAAGTTGTTTTGCATAAGAAATAAAAGAAACTAAAACATATGCTTATTTATACATACACAAATATACTTTTACATTTAAAAATATTAAACATAAATATGAAATATATATTGTTACCTCTAGGACCAGAGATCCTTGTACAACAAAATTATCTAAATAGTTTTTACTTTTGATTTATAAAAAAATCATCTTTTCAAAAATTAAATAATTTATAATCTTCTAAAATTGAAAATAAAATAGAAACAAATGATACCAACCATGTATCAAAATAGCAACAAAATTCAGAGAAAGAATTTCTTATATGCAACTTTAGAACAGAAGGTCTTAACTATAAAACTAAAAAAACAATTGTAATCTTTAAGTGGAAATCTAAATCTTTTTTAAGACAACTTTTCACTTTGTCACCCTGGGTAGAGTATTGAGGTGTCACCATTGCTCACAGCAACATCAAACTCTTGGGCTTCAAGGGATCCTCTTCCTCAGTCTCCTGAGTAGCTGGAACTACAGGTGTCCACCACAACACCTGGGTAGATTTTCTATTTTTAGTAGAGACAGAGTCTTACTTTTCTCAGGCCAGTCTTAACTCCTAAACTCTGGCAAACCACCTATCTCTGTCTCCCAGAGTGCTAGAGTTATAGGCTTGATCCGCAGTAGCCAGCTTGGCAATGTAATTTTTTCTGTTAATATTTATATCATCATTTCAAAAATATTTTATATTACAATTTATAGAAGACCAGTTATACTTTGTTGTAATGTGATTTTTCGTATAAAAAGTAAACAAATCAACTTTTAATTATATCAATGATAAAAATGACTAGAAATAAAATGAAGTATTTTCAAAATTTAAAATATATATTATCTAGCTCTGTCTGCTAATGATTCAAAATTAATGCCAACCTATGAGCCATGAATATTACTAGCACCTATATTTTAATCTCAAATATAATTTCATCATTGAAGGAAGCAAAAGTCTTTGGAGAAATGGTTGATTGCAGGTTCGAGTCAGGTAAGTACGAGGAAAACCTGGGATACAATACTTCCTACCAGAAAGCAAAAAAATTTCCAAAGATGTGTTGGGATCATATACAAGAATCAGGCACCAGACTGCAGGGGCCCCTGGTAAAATGTTGGCATTTATGAATATTAAATTATAATGGTGTTAGCAATTTCAAACATAATGCAATAATAATTAAGACCCATAATTATAGAATGATAATTTTTAAAATCTAGGGGAAAAATAGACTATTCAGTCATTGATACACCATCTTTCTGATGAGAAAAGGGCAAATGAAGATTGCAAATGAGTGAAGAGCTAATTGATATACTAAAGACCTATGGTCATCAAGTACTAAAGAGCCAGGATTCAGAGGTCAGTTTTTTTTCTTTTTTTATTTTGTAAGTGCACAATGTCATTCTGAATAAATTAATAAAAGCAATAATGGATATGGAATAGCTCTGGACTGAAAAAATAAACAGCTACTGGTGTGGCTATGAAGAGAAAACCCCTCTTACACACCATTGGTGGGGCTGCAAACTAGTTAACATCTCTATGGAAAGTAGTATGAAGATAACTCAACGAACTGAAATGATCCTGCAATCCCACTAGTAGGTGTTGGCCTGAAGGAAAAAAAAAATCCATTTTATCAAAAAGACACATGTACTCAAATGTTTATAGCAGCTCAATTCACAATGGCAAAGATGTAGAAACAATCCAACTGCCCATGAATGCATGAATGGATTAATAAAATGTGGTATATGTATACCACATATGATTATTACCTAGCCATAAAAATGGTGGTGATCTAGTATCTTTTGTAACAACTCATATGAAAATGAAGATAATTCTTCTGAATGAAGTATCCCAAGAATAGAAAAACAAACATGTACTCAATACTAAGTTGGAACTAATTGATCAACACTTATGTCCACGTATAGAATTCAAAATCATTGAAAATATAGCAGGTGGGGGGAAGTGGTGATGAGTAAATTTACACCCAATGCATTTGAGACACACTATCTGGCTGAGGGGTACCCTTATAACTTTGATTCTGTCTATACAAAGCAAACCATATAACTTGTATACTCTTGTAATATTCTTAAGTTTAAAAAAAAAGAGATGGGGGAGAAAAAGATAGTGAACATCTTTGGGATCTGGCTGCTTCTCACTCTTAAAAGAAACAAAATACTTTTCCACTTGAGAGAAATAGGGCTTTGGGGGCAGTAGTTCTCCAACTTGAACATACATTGGAATCATATGGAGTGTTTTAAAAAGCTACTGATAACTGTTTGCCATTCAGAGATGCAAACGTAATTGGCCTGTGTCATGTCTGGAGCATGAAGATGCTTCAAAACATCCTGGGTTATTTTGAAATGGAACTGATGCTGAGAACCACTGGCATAAGGCAAAGAGAGCTGGCAGGCCTTGTATTGCAGATGCGAAGATTGATAGACACCGTAACTTGAGATTGGATGCATGTGCAATTTGTGGTATTGCTCATCAGCATAGCAGTCTAACATTTCAAACCTGTTGACACATATTGTTAGACACATAAAGGAAGAAAATTATGGAATTAATGTATCTCATGGACCCTAGAAATAAATTGCGACCTACTCCGTTTAATCTCCCTATGACATAGGTAAGAGTGAGGGCCTAACCTGTCCAGTAGTGCTTTCTGATGATTCATAGCTCCAGCTGATCTACACACCCATGTCCATTCCACAAGGAAGTCTCCAACATCTTTATTCCTGCACTTGATTCTTCAAAACAGAGTGAATGTAAGTGATCATATGGCACCTAATACTAAAACTCTCTATCTGAGGAGCCAAGCATCTCCTGTTTGGCAGTTCTGATTTCCAAATGAAGTTATATTTTTTGCTTCTCAGAAAGAGAGTAGGGATTTAATTACTAAGCTATTGACTTGCAGCTTTTTGTGTTGGCTTTTTTTTTTAAATCAACAACAAAAGAAAATTCTTTGATGCTTTCTAAAATGTATGTTCTACAAACTACTTTTCTTTAATCACTGCTTTCATAGAACGACAACAGCTTGGTTCGGGCTAAATCACACAATTCGATTTTTCATATTTCCTAAATTATAGTGCTTCTCAAGTTTTATCTTTATAAAAAAAAACCATAAATCCTTAGTGACCTACATTATTGGAAAATATTTAAAATGTAGACATAAAGTTAGGCATGGGCTCCTTATGACACTAGCTCTTTCATAATTTTAAGGCCAAAACTATTTAACAAATTAAATACAGCCAAGTCAAGAAGAAATCTCTAATTAATGACATTAAAAATAATGTGATGGATGATGATTTACAATAAAAATGTCATTTTCAACAAAAATATTAATGTCTGTAAGGGAAGAGATCCCCCCCACCCCTCCTGGCTTTATTACCCTATTAAGGTTCATCTCTATACCAAATTAACTACTAAAATCACTGTAAAATCCTTTGTTTGTTTGGTACATTACTTACACATAACATTGGCCTCTGATCTTGTCTCCTTGGCCTATAAAATTTACCAAGCAATAGCGTTTGGTACCAGTACAGCAATAAACACTAATAAGTTGAGCCACGACAGCCCTGAATAGTGAAATAGCTATTCAGTTGTGCAGAATATAATAAGATTAATTTAATTAAGTTATAAGTGAAAAGAAAATATTATTTTTATGAAGAAGTCATAGACTTCTGAGATATGCTGCTGGCCCCATTTTAGAAATGATTAGCCACAAATAGGAGGTAGTACATTGAGTTATTACATGATCCCAAAACTATTTTGCTCAAAGACAGAATTTTATCCATGTAGATTACCAATGTAAATCTTCCACAGTGGATATTTCTCTATCTCACTTTTTTTCTTACCCAAAATAAAGATAATATCATTATCAATTCTGGCTTCTCACTATTAAGGGTCAACTGACGTGTCATAAAAACTTTGTATTCTGACTTGATTTTATTGCAAGAATAGACATAAATTTTGGTTTCATGAAAACCTTCCCTATTATTAACTTTAGAAAAGTTGAGAATATATTTCTAATCATAATAAGTATCAGAAATTTGCCCAATTTTAGATAAAAGAATTCGTAGACGAGCAATCCAGAATGAAAAGATAATTACACAGTAGCTACATACAATGTTAAATGCAGTAACTAAAAATGAAATTCATAAAGACCATTATTATTGTTTTATTCTTAATATACTATCAATTTAATATTAAAAGCATATTAAGGAATGGTTATATTGTCTACAATTCTATACTATTTTCAGTTTTCAGATTGTCATCACTTCTCAGGAAAATCATTTGATCGTTTTAATCTAAAAGGCTTATTCATCTAAAATTAAATAATCATTCAAAATACAACTAAGAAGTTATAAAACACTTAAAACAAAAAACAATATATGTAACTATAACAGGCATAAGTGTGTTTCACAATTATTTGAAAATAGATTTGCCTCAAAATCCTTACTGTATCTGCCTACCCAAGTAAACACAGTATTATGAATAGTTTTATAACATTTTCAATATTATCCATGTATGTTACCATCTCAGAAAAGGTGTGATTACCCTTGTGAAACTGAAAGTACAAGTTGCTCGTTGTTTACCACATTATTTATTAGGCAGAGAACTAACAACAAACAAACCAAGACAATTAATTCTGCTAAAAGCTATCTATGACTTTACTTCCAAATAATAAAATGAATTAAGCTAATCATTTTTAGTAACAATTCTAGAGATGAGAAACAAAATTCTCTTTGAAATTTCACTTGCCTTGTATAAAACTTCACCTTTCCTGGTATGTTTTCCTTCTTTCCATTGTGTTCTATTGGTCTATGTGTCTCTTTTTATGCCAGTACAACACAGCTTTGTGTACAATACTTTTGTAGTATAATTTGAAGTCAAGTAATATAATTCCTCCATCTTTGTTCTTTTTTACTTAAAAAAAATTTTTTTTTATTATCTTTATCATTAAATCATAGCTGTGTACAATTGTGCAATCAAGGGATACAATGTGCTGGTTTCATATACAATCTCAACTATTTTCATCAAACTGATTAACATAGAGTTCCTGGTTACTTCCAGTCTCTTGTGGTACCACATAGATTTTAGGATTATTTTCACCATACCTTGAAGAATGTCATTGGTATTTCATTAGGGATTGCCTTGATTCTGTAGATTGTTTTGGATAGTATGGACATTTAACCATATTGATCACTTCAATCCATGAACATAGAATATCTTTCCATTTTGTGTGTGTATGTGTGTCTTCCCCAATTGTTTTCAATATTTTATAGCTTTCATTGTAAAAATATTTCACTTTTGTGAAATTATTCTTAGGTATTTTATTTTATTTGTAGCTATTATAAATGGCATTACTCTCTTGGTTTCTTTTTAAGATTGTTTGCTGGTGGCATAAAGGTACTTTTTTTAACATTGTAGTTATTTAATCATTGTTGCACTAATTGAAATGTCAAGTCTGACTTCCATATAAAAAGGATATCTTTCTGAATTGCCATTTATCTATTAGTAATTCTAAAAGAGCTTAATCATTTATGAAACATTATATAATAGCATTATTTTTAAAAACCACAAGTATGAGCTCTTTTTTTTTTTTTTTTTTGCAGTTTTTGGCCAGGGCTGGATTTGAACCTGCCACCTCTGGTATATGGGGCCAGCACCCTACTCCTTGAGCCACAGGCACCGTCCTCCTTTAGATTTTTAAATGAAAAGATACTTTCCTGTTATTCAAACATCATGAGCTCCTAATGTAGACATCTATTCACTCACTGTCACATCACCAGTTTCTTTTTTTTCACAGCAGTAAGCACTTGGAAATGATTCTGTTCCTTTATTTGATTGTATCAGTCTTATGCACTAGAATATAAGCTGCTTCTCTATCTTTCTCACAGTTGATGATTCTCCAGTTTATTCTAAGTAAATAAACAAATGCAGCCTTGGCATGGGGGTTAATGCATCAGAAGCAGCAAGTAGATACTCCAAATTGATGGGACAGGGAAAAAATGTGAATGGTGATAACTAACATTTGTAAATCACTTACTATATACCTCATATATTTTCCCAAGTCCTTAATATTTATTATCCTTTTCTTTTTTTTTTTTGAGACAGAGTCTCACTATGGCACACTTGGTAGAGTGCTGTGGCATCATATCTCATAGCAACCTCAAACTCTTGGGCTTAAGCTATGCTCTTGCCTCGGCCTCCCAAGTAGCCAGGACTACAGATGCCTGCCACAACTCCCAGCTATTTTTTTGTTGCATTTATCATTGTTGTTCAGCTGACCCAGGCCAGGTATGAACCCAGCCCCAGTGTATATGACCGGCACCCTAACTACTGAGCTACAGGTGCCTAGCCTATTATCCTTTCTAATTCTCAAGCCACCCTTGGAGGTAGATCAAATTATTATTTCTATTTTATAGATAACTTGAACAGAGAGGGGAAGGAACACATCCTAGCTCATACGGTAGTGGACAGAAGATCAAAGATGCAAGCCTAGACTGTTCACCACTACACTACACTGCTTCTCGAACTTAGGAGCACACCGGCCCTGGAAAAAGACTATAGGAGTTAGGAAAAAATATGGAGCAGGTCAGGGATTGAGATCAGTGTAAAGGCAGATATGCCTCCAGACCGGTGAAGCCTGAAGCCAGGGCTGTGTAGAACAAATGGTCTCATATTTAAAGGAAAATGCCCTCATAGCACATCAGCCAAAAACGTGCATAGTAGAAGTCCAGGCCACAGCTGCAGAAGGACCCTGGGCAGTCCCTCTGCCGTCACCCGCTCTGCCACTCAGAGCAGGGGCGCAAGGGCAGCCTGCAGACAGGTTTGACTTCACCCTCACAGTTGGCCTCAACCCTATTGTGGCCAGTCTTTGAAATAGGGCTGCCTCACATTTAAGCTCAGATTTCCAGCTTCCCTCCAAACATCCCAATAACTGGGAACATCCGTCTTGCTTCCACATGTGGCACAGTCAGCTAGAACCCAGTAGCAGCCATCCCTTTGGAAGGCGCATGTGCTGCCAGTTCCCTGTGGTTCCCCACCACTCCCTAGTTTGTCCTGGACCCTGAGCCTTGCGCGTCTGTCCATGTGTATTTGTTTACATGAGCTATGTCAAGTCTGGGCACTTTTTAAGTCCACAGTGTCTGGTGGGCATTCCCTGTCACCCCTGCACCACAGGGACCACTCTGACAGGCTCCCACCTGGAGTCCACACCACTCATGTGCCATCCTTCACAGTGCCAGCAGATCCCACGTAACAGCCGAGGAAGGGATCGCCACCTTGCAGTTTCCCAGCATGGGCTCCATCCCTGGCTCGGGGGTCAGCTACTACATGGCTTGTCCTCCTCACACTCCAGTTTCCTCAGCTGTAAAACGGGAGACTGGTCATATTTCTCGTCTAAGTCCAGTCCTGCCGATATAACAAAACACTCCACACTAGGTGGCTTGTGAACAAGAGAATGTATTGCTCACAGTTCTGGAGGCTGGGAAGCAGAGGATTAAGGCTCCAACAGATTCCATGTTTGGTGAAAGCCTATTTCCCCAATCTGCCCCTTCTCACTGTGACCTCACAAGATGGAAGGGACAAGCCAGCTTCCTAGTCTCTTATTTATAAGGGCCCTAATCCCTAGTCATGAGGGCAGAGTCCAAAAGGCCCCATCTCCTAATAATATCACTTTGGGGGTTAGGATTTCAGTATATGAATTTTAAGGCGACATAAATATGCAGGTCATAACATCTTCCTTTGAGAGACTTAATAAATTCCCTGGCACATAATAAAGCCTAAAATTAAAGCCATATATATATATATATTTTTTTTTTTTAAACAGATTCTCACTATGACCAGGCTAGAGTGCAATGCCTTCAGCCTATCTCACAGCAATCTCAAGTTCCTGGGCTCAAATGATCCTCCTGCCTTAGCCTCCCAAGTAGCTGGAACTATAGGTACTCCACACAATATTCAGCTAATTTTTCTATCTTTAGTAGAGGCAAGGTTGCCTTCTTAGTTAGGCTGGCCTTGACATCCTGACATCGAAAGAAACTCCTGCCTCGGCCTCACAGCATGCTAGGAGTACAAGCATGCTCCACCATGCCTAGCCTTTAAAGCCCAACATTGTGTGCTGCCTTGACACTTTGGAGAAGCCAGGAGGGCCTTCAATGGCATAAGAACAAGTTCCTCCCTACCTGCTCTACCTGATAAGGTCTCCTACACAAGAGACTCTCCTTTCCAAAGGGAATAAGTACAGTTTCTGCTTGTCTTTTAGTAGTGGGTTTTCATTCTGTGCCAGTCCATAAAATTATTCAAACAAGTCCTCCCATGGGAACAACAAAGCCTGCACCAATCCCTACTAGTGTAACCTACTCCCAAGCTCAGTGTTACCCACAGCTGTAACCTTCCCTGGACTGTGAGTATAGTACCTGTGACTGACAAATTGCTGTCAACCCCATCTGCCCAGTGTCATGTGTCGTGTAATGACCAACCCCATAATCCCAGAGCAGGAATACACACCTCACCATGGGCTGAACAGCATAATGACATGCTTTATGAATGGTGACTATTAATATCCCTTGAATGACTACTTTTATACTAAGAAAAATAACATTAGGCTTTGCATTCTAGAAAGCTTTCTATGTACATTATTATCTCACTAGAACTGCTCAATTGCTCATTGAGATATTACCTATCATCTCCATTTTACACATAAAGATAATAAGGTTCAAAGAGTATGACTTTTCCAATTGAAATCATCCCTATCAATTATTTATAGAGCCCTGATAATGCCAGGAACTATGGAAAAATATGATGTCATGTTCTCTCCAGAGTGCTGCAAGGTAGTTATAATTATGCACATTTAACTAATAAGGAAATTGCAACTCTTAGAGATTACAAAACCCAAAGTCACACAATCTTAATGTGGCGTCAAAAGTTTACACCAGTCCTATCTAGGCCTAGAGTTCAGCTCTTTCTACTTCACTGTGATTTTTGTCAGTATAAACTAGACTCAAATCCAAGTCATGTGCATAGATCTCACTAGTGGTTCCCTTATACCACTCTGTTCTGTTTCATGCTGTCACCTTATAGAAAATCAATCAATCAATCAATTATCAATTAAAAAAAAAAAACTAAAAGGTTCATGTCCAAACATCTCAGTTTGGCTATCAGGCCCTTCCACTTGATATCCATCTTTTAACAAATCACTACCACTTCTGCATTTTCATCATTCCCAGTACATATAACTGGGTCAGCCACATGATTTGGCCTCCCTGGATGACACAGACATAGGATTATCAAAGCTTATAGATGCAACTTTCAAGATATTGGTGGAATCTTTCCACAAAGAATATTTCACCTTTACTCATACAGTCTTGGTGCACCTACCTATGAACTTGACTTTATAGTTTCTAGTCTGAAAAAAGATTGTCCCCATATTAGTAGAGCATAATTATAATTAGAATTCCAGAGTAAATTCTCCTTAATATTGGATTTAAAAATCAAAAAGTATCCAATCAGATTTTATGAATTATTAAATTCACAGAGTAATAATTGCCTCAAAATGTCTAGTCCATGAAATATCAAAAGTGTAGCTAACTTTTTTTTTCTATTTTTTATTATATCATAACTGTGTACATTAATTCATTTACGGGGTACAATGTGCTGATTTTATATACAATTTGGAATGCTCACATCCAACTGGTTAACATACCCTTCACCTCTCCTACTTAGTTGTTGCATTAAGACATTTATATTTGGCTCGGTGCCTGTGGCTCAATGGGCTGGGGCGCCAGCCACTTATACCTGAGCTGGCAGGTTCGAGTCCAGCCCGGGCCCGCCAGACAACAATGACGGCTACAACCAAAAAATAGCCAGGTGTTGTGGCGGGCAACACAGCTACTTGGGAGGCAGAGGCAAGAGACTCACTTGAGCCCAGGAATTGGAGGTTGCTGTGAGCTGTGCCAAACAACAATGATGGCTACAACCAAAAAATGGTCAGGAGTTGTGGCGGGCGCCTGTGGTCCCAGCTGCTTGGGAGTCAGAGGCAAGAGACTCGCCTAAGCCCAGGAATTGGAGGTTGCTGTGAGCTGTAATGCCACAGCACTCTATCCAGGGTGACACCTTGAGGCTCTGTCTCAAAAAAAAAAAAAAAAGAAAAACATTTATATTCTATTCTTAATGGATTTGACATGTATACTTGCATTATGCATAATAGAAGAAGTCCCACAAACTATTGTCTCTCTACCTAGCCTCCCTCCTCCTCTCCCCTCACCTTCTTCCCTCCTTTATTCTGGGCTATAGTTGCGTTTTATCATTCATATGAAAGTGCGGGTTATAATATATTGGTTTCATAATAGTACTGAGTACATTGGATACTTTTTCTTCCAATCTTGACATACTTTACTAAGAACAATATGTTCCAGCTCCATCCATGTAAACATAAAAGAGGTAAAATCTCTATCTTTTTATGTTTGCATAATATTCCATGGTATACATATACCACAATTCGTTAATCATTCATGGGTCAATGGGCCCTTGGGCTGCTTGCATGACTTGGCAATTATGAATTGGGCTGCAATAAACATTATGGTGCAAATATCTTTATTGTAAAATGATTTTTGGTCATCTGGATATACACCTAGCAGAAGAATTACAGGATCAAATGGCATTTTGAGATATCATCTAACTCCAGTAAGAGTAGCCCACATAACAAAATCCCAAAACTACAGACATTGGCATGGATGCAGAGAGAAGGGAACACTTCTGCACTGCTGGTAGGAATGCAAATTAATATGTTCCTTTTGAAAAGAAGTTTGGAGAACACTTAGGGAACTAAAAGTAAAAGTAGCTAAATGTTTTGATGGGAGAATACCATATGAGATTTAAGCGTGTGATTCATTTGAAATTTGCTTTATATGGTGCTTGCATGATTCATATTATGTTTCTAGGTACAATAACTTTGGCCTTGACTGATTTTACATCATCACATTTTGATTCTGACAATGGAAAAGAAATGACTTCAAGATTCCACTTAGATATAGAAAGACAAAAGAAAATGTTGAGAACACCAAACTAAGAAAAAAAAGGACAAATACCACTTACTGTGGAACAATAAAGGGGTTAAGAATGTCAGTCCCCTCCCTATCAAAAATTTGTGTATAACTTTTGACTCCTTAAAAGCTTAACTACTAATAGCCTATTGCTAACCAGAAGCCTTAGTGATAACATACATAGTCGATTAATACATGTTTTTTTGTATGTTGTATGTATTGTATATTGTCTTCTTACAATAAAGTAAGCTGGAGAAAAGAAAATGCTATTAGGAAAATGATAAGGAAGAGAAAATATTATTTCCTATTTGTTAAATGGATGTGGATCACCATACAGTTCTTTATTGTCATCATCTTCACATTGAGTAGGCTGGGGAGGAGGGGGTAGAGGAAAGGTTGGTCTTGCTGTTTAGGAGTAGCAGAGGCAGAAAGAAATCCATATGTAAGTGGACCCATGCAATTCCAACCTGTGTTGTTCAAAGGTCACCTGTTACCTCAAAAGCTGAATTTTTAATCCTATTAGGTTAATGAGGTCATCAGACAATCAGACGAAATGACAGACACACGAACAGCTTTAATTTTGGCAGAGCATGAGAGAAAGAAATGGCAGCTATCAAGGCAGGTAAGAAGAAAATAACTGAAATATTTGTGAATTCTTAAAGTTTAAATGTCAGCTGGTATGAAGAGTTTAGAATCCACAGAAGCCACAAACACAAAAGAAGGTCCCATTCACTCCAGAATTCTTTTCGATGGGTCTCTACAGTGTGCTCATGAGAAATAGGAACAGGCCAAAGAAGTGACAGACTCTCCCCAGTGATGCTGGAGTTCTGAGCCTGCCAGGGCCTGAGAAAGGAGCATGCATGCCCAGAGCCTAACTCTTTCTGAGCACTCTATGTAGTTAGCCTAGAGGACAAGAATGAAACCAATTTATAGCCCTAAAGCTTCTGTGATATGGAGAAAAGCTGCCTGCTCCTAGAGGATCAGGAAGAAACCAACTGTTCCCTGGCTGCTCTGCTCTGACATAAGGCAAGAACTGCTAGGGAAGGGATAGGAAATTCACTCACAACCAAGATACCCCATTGATACAGGGTAGAAAGTTCAGCTGCAAAAGGAGGAAGGGTTACTGTGTTAGTTTTCTGGGCTATCATAACAAAATACCACAAAGATAAAGGTGCCAGCGGCATTGCTTTCTTCTGAGGCCTCTCTCCTTGGCTATGAAATGGCCACCCTCCTGCTACCGCTTTACATGACTGTCCTTCTAGGCATATCTGTGTCTTAATCTCTTCTTAAAAGACACCAGTCATATTGAGTTGTGGCCCCGCCCTTAATGGCCTTATTTTTAACTTAACCACCTCTTTAAAGACATTATCTCCAAATACGGTTATATTCTGAGGCATGGAGACTCAGACTTCATAATATGAACTGGGAGAGGGTGGGAACACAATTCAGCCTGTAACAGTCAGCAAATCCACTGCACTAGATCCTCAGCTGAGTAGGGGCCAGAGGCTGCAACTGGAAGGAGAAGGAATGCTGAAAAACTCAAACTCCTGAGCTCAGGTGCACAAGGGCTGCCTAAGACTGAAGCTGGAGCAGGAGATTAAAAAACAACAACAACAACAAAACACTATAAGCCTTGCACTGAGTAATGAGCACTCTTTCACTGGAGGGAGGATAAGGAGTGAAAAAGACCTGCTGAAAGCTGAGGTTGGAATAGTGAGAAAGACTCTCCAGGATGCTAAAATTCACACTAAACATCTGTGGTGCACTAAAGATAATTTTTTTTTTGAGACAGAATCTCACTATGTCACCCTCAGTAGAGTGCTGTGGAGTCACAGCTTATAGTAACCTCAAACTCTTGGGCTCAAGTGATTCTCTTGCCTCAGCCTCACAGTAACTGGCACTACAGGCACTCACCACAATGCCCAGCTGTTTTTTTTCCACTATTGTTTTTTGCTGTTGTTGCCTGGCCAGGTTTGAACCCACCAGCCCCAGTGCATGTGGCCAGTGCCCTAACCACTGAGCTATGGGCACCAAGCTTGCGCTAAAGATAATTGTTGTAACAAAAACAAAAACTGAGCAAATTGATTCAACTTCTCTTACTAATGGCTTGACTAAGAGAAACGACCATTCTGGGCATTAGTTACTGTTTATAATACTATGTATTTTAGTCTCTATTGCTTTTACCTAGAATATTCAGCATTTAATTAAAAATTAAAAAATTAACAAGACATACCAAGAAGCAAGAGAAAAAAAAATCGTCTTGTTAATAAATAAAATAGTCAAAAGAATCAGACCCAGAAATGACCAATTATAGTAGAGTTTCAAGATACAAGGTTAATATACTAAAGTCAATTTTTTTCCTATATATCAGCAATGAACAAGCAGAATTTGAAATTAAAAATAAAATACCATTTATATTATCAGCCCCCCAAAATTAAATATGTAGGTATAAGTATTTATACAAGATCTATATGAGGAAAAATACAAAAGTAGAGAGATATCCCATGTTCATGGATAAGGAATACTTAATATTGCCAAGGTGTCAGTTCTTCCTAACTTGAACTATAGATTTAACATAATTCTGATCAAAATCCTGGAGAGTTATTTTGTGGATATTGACAATCTGATTCTAAGGTTTATATGGAGAAGCAAAAGATCCAGAATAGCCAGGCGGCACCTGTGGCTCAGTGAGTAGGGCACTGGCCCCATATACCAAAGGTGGTGTGTTCAAACCCAGCCCCAGCCAAACTGCAAAAAAAAAAATTAATAAATAAATAAAATCATATTTAAAAAAAATCCAGAATAGCCAATGCAATATTGAAGGTGAAGAAAAAAGGCAGAACACTGACATTATCTGACTTCCAGATTTACTGTAAAGCCACAGTAATTAAGATCATGTGGTACTGGTGAAAGAACAAACAAGCAATAGATCAATGGAACAGAATTGAAAGTTTAGAAATAGACCTACATAAATATAGTTAATGATCTCTGACAAAGGAGCAAAGGCAAAAAGAACATCTTTTCAATGAATGATAGTAGAACAACAGAGCAGCCACTAGACACAAACTTTACACCCTTCACAAAAATCCATTCACAATGCATCACAGACCTAAATGTAAAATGCAAAATTATAAAATTCCTAGAATGTAGGATAAATACTAGATGACCTAAGGTTTGGTGATGATTTTTTTAGATATAACACCAAAGGCACAATTCATGAAAGAAAAATTGACAACTTAATTAAAATTAAGCTTTTCTTCTCTGCAAAAGACATTATGAAGAGAATGAAAAGAAAAGACATAGACTGAGAGAATATAACTGTAAAAGACGTATCTGATAAAGTATTATTATCCAAAATATAAAATTACCTCTTAAAACTCAACAATAAGGAAATAAACAACCATGTTAAAAGAATAGGCCAAAGTCCTTCACCAAAATGGATATAAAATGGCAGATAAGCATTTGAAAACATGCTTCACATCATATATCATCAGAGAAATGCAAATTAAAACAATGGACCACCACTATACAGCTAATAGTATGGCCAAAATCCAAAACTCTGACACCATCCCATGCTGACAGGGATATGGAATAGCAGAAACTCCCATTCATTGCTGGTGGGAATGAAAAATGGTACAGTAACTTTCAAAGACAATTTTGCAGTTTTTTACCATTCAATCCAACAATTGCTCTCCTCAGCATTAACCCAAGGAAATTGAAAACATGTCCACTACAAATGGATGTTTATGGAAGCTGTATTCATAATTGCCAAATTTGAGAGTAACAAAAATATACTTCAATGGGTGAAAGGATAAACTGTGGTACATCCATACAATGGACTATTACTCAGTACTAAAAAAAAAATGAGCTAGCAAACCATGAAAAAACAAAGAAAATTGGAGTACATAAAACAATGAGTTTTGTTTTATGTAATTCAGTAATTTTTAAATATCATTAAGGACAATACAATTAAGAGTAAATGGGTAAAATGTATACAGGACTTTTTTCTGTAGCATTTTATACAAATGCATGTGAATCTACAATGATCTCAAAACATTTCTTAAAAATAAAATTTTTTAAATTATGAGACAAAAATTTCTTTAAGAGATGGATAAAGCAGAAAACATTATTTACTTAAATGAAAAAATAAGAACAGGACAGTCTCAGTGGCTCATACCTATAACCCTAGCACTTTGGGAGGCTGAGGTGGGAGGATCCCTTGAGCACAGGAGTTTGAGATGAGCCTGATCCAGACTTAAAATATTTAAAATTGTATATAAAACCAGTACATTGTACCCCATGATTGCATTAATGTACACAGCTATGATTTAATAAAAAAATCTAGAAAAAAAGACAAAAAATAAAGTGTATTGTGTATGAATAACAAAAAAAAAAAAGAATGAGATCTTATCTTAACTAAAAATAGAAAAATTAGCTAGACGTTATTTTGAGCATCTGTAGTCCCAGCTACTGAGGAGACTGAGGCAAGAGGTTCCCTTGATCTCAGGAGTATGAGGTTGGTATGAGCTGGTCTGGTGGCACAGCACTCTAGCCTAGACAACAAAGAGACTCTGTCTCAAAAAATAAATAAATAAGAAATAAAAAGAAAAAATCTTACACAAAAAAAATCATGGCTCAGTAGAAGTGTAGATCACAACCTCTGGGGTAGATCACAACTATAGTTGAATCAAGATGATTTACTCAAAGTGATGGAAATGGCTTCTCCATTCTGAGGTTGCTCAAGTTGTTATAAGAAAATTGCTGCCAGGAAAGACTCAAAACATTCCCTAAGATCAGGAGGAATCCTGCATTCCACTGCAACAAATCACAATGCTAAGTCTTTCCACAAGATTAACAGACAGTTATCTGCCAAGACTCAAAGTCAAACTGCAACCATTCCAAATCTCCCAGCCGTACTTTCCACCAGTGGAGAAGACCAACCCAAGACAAGTGTTCTGCCTAATGAGAGACTGGTAAGCCACAAAAACACTTCCCAAAAAACCCGTGGGGTCGCAAAGTCGCAGAACTGTCCATGACAGCTGGTAAAGTTCCTCTTTTGGGTTCCACATATGCTTCACAGACTTCCTCTCTTGGGTCCAACAGCCTTGGCTCCAAAAACCGCAGGTAGGCATCACAATGGGCCAACCAGGGGTGGGGCATTCTGGCAGGAAGCAAAGAGGCAAACAGTCACAGTGGGCCTGAACTTCAGTTTGGGAAAAAGGCCTTCTGTACACTCATCTAGAAGCCAGAACTCGATTTTCATCAGAAGACATGAGTTTCATCCTGACTCAGTTATCATGGATCCTCATGAAAATTCTTTAATCTTAGTTTTCTCATTCCTTGTGGTGATAATAATACCTGTCAAGAAATATTAAGTTGCAATGAGTTCATGACTATTCAGATGTCAGATTTTTTTTTTCCCTAAGTCAGTGTTTCCCATCTTGTGGCACATCTGCCATTGGTGCTGCTACATAAGAAAGTGTTAGGTTATAATAGCCTTTTTAATACTTATAAACTTGAATTAAAGGGTATTAGAAAAATATAACTAGCCTGTCCACTATACTAAGCTGAGGTTAGGTTTAAAATTGAGTCAAAGTAAAAATCTACATTTAAAGGCTGAGGCAGGTGGCTTGCTTGAAATCACAAGTTTGAGACCAGCCTGAGCAAGAGCAAGACCTCATCTCTAAAACAACAGCTGAGTATTGTGGAGGACACTTGTAGTCTCAACTACTCAGGAGACTGAAGCAAGAGAATTGTTTGAACCCAAGAGTTTGAAGTTGCTGTGAGCAATGACACCATAGTACTCTACCAAAGGTGACAAAGTGAGACTCTGTCTCAAAAAATAAAATAATAACAAATAAGTAAAATAATAACATAAAATAAAATATTAGGTTGGGCCAGGCACAGTGGCTCATGCCTGTAGTTCTAGCACTCTGGGAGGTCGAGGCAGGTGGATTGCTTTGAGCTCAGAAGTTTAAGACCAGCCTGAGCAAGACCAAGACCCCATTTCTACTAAAAATAGAAGAACTAACTGGGCAATGTGGCAAGTGCCTGTAGTCTAGCTATTTGGGAGGCTAAGGCAAAAGGATCGCTTGAGGCCAGGAGTTCAAGGTTACTGTGAGCTATGATAACACCACGGTACTCTAGTCTGGGCAACAGAGTAAAATTCTGTCTCAAAAACAAACAAAAAATGTGTGTGTATATATATATATACATATACATATACATAAGTATATAAGGTTGTGTATATATGTACATATATATACTCATATACATATCTATATATAAGGTTGGGCTAAGCATGATAGCTCATACCTGCAATCCTAGCACTTTGGGAAGCTGAGGCAGAAGGATTGCTTGAGGTCAGGAGTTCAAACCCATCCTGAGCAAAAGTGAGACCCATCTCTACAAAAAAAAAAAAAAATTAGTCAGATATGGTAGTGGGCACTTGTAGTCCAGGCTACTTGGGAGGATGAAGCAAGAGGATCACTTAAGTCCCTAAGTTTGAGGTTGCTGTGAGCTAGGGTGACACTACTGCACTCTAGTCAGGATGACAGAGCAAGACCCTGCCTCAAAATGATGAAAATTTATATATGTATATATATACACACACACGTATATTTAGGTTGTCAGGTGCCATGGCATATACCTATAATCCTAGCTACTTGAAAGGCCAAGAGGGGAGGTACCTCATCTTTGGGTCTCCTGGAAGGAAGCCCTTGAGGCCTTTGACATTATATAACATAGTGTTCTCTTGGTATAATAAGAATCCAAGGGCATGTTATTTATGGTCATAGAATAGGATACAGTTTTACTCTTCTAAAGATTTGATTTGCTGAAGCTGACACAGGAAGATGCCTGAGCTCAGAGTTTCAAGACCAGCCTGGGCCAGAGTGAGACTCATCTCTAAGAATAGGCAGGCGTGGTAGCGGGTACCTGTAGTCCCAACTACTTGGGAGGCTGAAGCAGAAGAATCACTAAAGCCCAAGAGTTTGAGGTTGCTATGAGCAATGATGCCATGGCACTCCACCAAAGTCAACAAAGTGAGACTCTATCTCAAAAAAAAAAATTGATTTGTTTTCTCATAGATACTGCAAACTGCATAATTGATTTGGATTTCCCTATCTATACTGACAGAAAGAAGAATTAAAGCATTATTTGGGCCAATTGTCAAATACAGGTAGGACTGTGTCATATTTGTTGTTCATTAGCCTCACTCCTAACTCAATTTAATGTACCTACCTTATTATCATTTTTATTTCTTGTCTATTTTTAATTTACTGTCTTCTTGTATGTTTATATCCTTTTGAGCTACCTTAAACTTATTTGAAACAAGGAATGATATATAATTGTAATGGCCTATTTTTTTTCTTTTTATAAAGACAGTATCTTTCTCTAAACAAAATTTATCCAAAAATTTAAAAGATGATTCTTTCTGAGACTCTCTGAAGCTCTAAGATAGTGTGAATTTGAGTGTCCTTTCTTAAGAGTGAAATAATCAATCATCTGGGATCATTTGGAAATTAGTTTTTGTCAAAAATACATTCTTTTCAGTGTTACATCATTAACACAAGTATAAGAGAGTTATAGGTGACTTCAGACCTGGGCAACCCCATGGGCCTAAGGTAAAATAGGAAGTGGGTTCTGTGGTGGAATTGGACTTCCTCCTTTTTCCTCAAAAGCCAAAGTCTTGCTGACAAAAAAACAAACAAAAAAAAAAAAAAAAACAATCTAAAATGATACCAAAGGTTTGTGTCAGAAAATTCATAATACCATAAGATTGGAAAACTATTGTATTCATAGTTCATATCCTGAGTATCACAAACCAGAAAACTTGTCATGACCCATTTCCTTGTACCTACCAATGTTTTCTCCAGTGAGAGAGTATTTGATATTTTTTTGGATCAAATCCTAAACTTTTTTAGTATCTTGATTCTACTATTTTTTCTGAGCCTTATTCCTCATTTTCTCTCTGTAAAAAAAGGGTTATAAACCTTATTCTACCTACTTCAACATAAAGTCACGAAACATATTACTGAATAATAACTATTATAGTTACATGTGACAAAAATGCAGTTCAAATTAGCCAAGAGCATACGATGGTGGTAACAGTAAGGTTATTAAAAACTATTCATATAAAGACTAAACTACCAAAATAGAGAATAAAGTTGGATCTCAGAGACCTCTGAGAACCAGAAACAGAAACAGAAATGCCATCAGACTCTTTGTGACTCTCATTTCTGTTTTGTCCTTCAGGACCTCATTCTTTCTTTCTTTCTTTTTTTTTTTTAAAGGTTTGGTAGAATTCTTTTTTTTTTATTGTTTTTATTATTAAATCATAGCTGTATACATTAGTGCAATCAAGGGGTACAATGTGCTGGTTTCATATACAATCTGAACTATTTTCATCAAACTGATTAACATAGCCTTCACGGCATTTTCTTACTTATTGTATGAAGACATTTGTATTCTGCATTTTGTAAAGTTTGCTTGTACACTTCTAAGATGCACCGTAGGTGTGGCCCCACCAATTACCCGCCCTCCACCCCAACCTCACCCCTCTCTTGTTCCTTTCCCCATAATCTTGTGTTATAGTTGGGTTATAGCCTTCATATGAAAGCTATAAATTAGCTTTATAGGAGGGCTGAGTACATTGGATACTTTTTCTTCCATTCTTGAGATACTTTGCTAAGAAGAATATGTTCCAACTCCATCCATGTAAACATGAAAGAGGTAAAGTCTCCATCTTTCTTTAAGGCTGTGTAATAGTCCATGGTATACATGTACCACAATTTATTAATCCATTCGTGGATCGATGGACACTTAGGTTTCCTCCATGACTTAGCAATTATGATTGGGCTGTAATGAACATTCTGGTACAGATGTCTTTGATATAATGTGATTTTCTGGGTATATACCTCGTAAAGGAATTATAGGATCAAATGGCAGGTCAATTTTTAGATCTCTAAGTATTCTCCAAACATCCTTCCAAAAGGAACATATTAGTGTGCATTCCCACCAGCAGTGTAGGAGTATTCCCTTTTTTCCACATCCACGCCAACATCTCTGGTTTTGGGATTTTGTTATGTGGGCTAATCTTACTGGAGTTAGGTGATATCTCAAAGTAGTTTTGATTTGCATTTCTCTGCTGATTAAGAATGGCGAGCATTTTTTCATGTGTCTGTAGGCTGTGCGGCTGTCTTCGTTAGAGAAGTCTCTCTTCAAGTCTTTTGCCCATCCTGAGATGGGATCACTTCTTCTTTACTTGCTAATATGTTTGAGTTCTCTGTGGATTCTAGTTATTAAACCTTTGTCAGAGGCATAACCTGCAAATATTTTCTCCCATTCTGAGGGCTGTCTGCTTGCTAAACTTACTATGTTCTTGGATATACAGAAGTTTTTTAATTTGATCAGGTCCCAGTAGTGTATCTTTGATGCTGCTTCAATTGCCTGGGGAGTCCTCCTCATAAAATATTCACCC